>MJUU01067954.1:13651-76530 GCA_002080025.1 Modiolus philippinarum | reverse complement strand
AATAAATATGTATTTGTACCAGTCGATAAAGCGTCCAACAACGTTTTAGATAAACTAAAATCAATACAAAGACTGGTTTCGTCTATTGACAGTTATGATTTTTCTACACTTCATACAACCCTTCCACATAAATTAATATAAAAATATCTCAACTGGTACCATTCGCACGCGTCTGATCTACTCTTGACGACTTTCATGAAAGTAACCTTACTATCACATCCAAACTATTACAACAAGGTTACAGATTTCACAGAATCAACACATTTAAGAAGTTTTATAGAAGATATGAACATTTCGTATCTAAGTATTATGCGACTCGGAAACAGCTTATTACAAAAGGCATTTCTCACCCTCGTTTTTAAGGAAATGTTGTAAAAAATGTCAAAAAATGATAAAAAACAAGAAAAACTGGGACGTAACTTACATTCTTTACGTAATAGGGGATATTGATCGGATATTCTTCATGATTCCGTTAAATTGGCTTTGGGATCCAATGACCTGAAGATTTTACAATTATACTGGCCTCTCACTGATACTGCCGATGTCTACTGAAATCCATGATGATTCTTTACCAAACCCTTCGGGAAATTTTGAATTTGATTATTATTCCGTAGTGCGAGAGTGTTTTACCAGAAGACTAGGCTCCTTGAGCTAGCCGGCAGTTTAGCGGCGAGCACTCCTTGACCCATCTTTCTAAATTACGTTTTGTCTATTCTTTCATTTTCAAGATTGTGGTCTTAGAGTTAGTGGTCTACCTGTATCGGGTTTTATTTGTATGTTTATTATACTATAGGGAAACGGGATAGAGAAAGGGGAGGTTTGGGTACCCATAAACCGGTTAGACCCTACCGCTGGCTGTTGCCAGTGCCGGTACCATGTCCGGCTATCCCGAGTTCCTATCGTTATCTATGTTTTTTGTCTTTTGTCATTTTGTTGTTTTTCTTGTGTAGCTCCCTGGTTGATTGTGACATGTGATTGTAATGTTCGACCATTGTAGGTGTTTCCTGTTATCTCCCTTTCATTAATGAACAATGACAAGCATACATACAAAAATGAACAACACGGACCCAATAAAAAACCATGGGTGAGTTCGGGTGCAATATCTAAATTTCAGAAAATTTTATTTAAAACTTAGCAGTATATGGTATGTTAGTCACGATCAATTTCGTAACTTCCGGGCAAATAAATTGTACCCGGAACTTACATTTCTAGCAAAAATATGTTACGTTTCAAGCAAAACCTTGAACGTCATAACCCAAAGATATCATTTTTTTTTGGCGGGAAACGTTTTCGAAACGCAATCTTATAGTAAATTCTCGGGGGTCACAGGACGAGACTTACAAACCCTATATCCCTCTTACATAACTCTACCCTTAACTAATTTTGGCTTTTCTGTTTCGATCCTTTTTGTTCTCTGGCAGCCTTCATATACATGTCTGTTTCAGTTTAAGGATTGCCAATGTTTTGATGTGAACTGCACTTCCTAGTTCACCTTTTACGGTTTTTGACTTTTGCCTAGTTCGGAAATTGCCAAACAGAGGAACAAAATTCACGACTAAATGGGCATACTTCCATTTTCTAACTGTTGTTTGGTAGTCGACATGTGTAAATTTACAATCAAAACAATAAATGAATCATGCTGTACTTTCATAGACTAACAGTTCAAATCTTACATTAAAAAAATGAAAACGCTTACTTTTGATTAATAAATTTAACAATAATTTGTTTATTTTTGAAATTTTTATCTGTGTTATCTTTTCCAAAATAGGATCAGCAACTCTCTGGCCCACTCTGTGTAAAATTCATTCAGTTCATAAACAACATGCTGATCCATTTCTGAAAAAAGAACATTAAAAACCTAATAAAAGGCATGGCAAGGAAGTGTCCATATCTAATTACAGTGGACAGAAAAAGTTATTCAGAAGAAATCCGATAATGAACATAACGACATAATCTGTCGATAGCTAAGAATCATTTGTATTTTTTTTTCATACTTCTAAGTTTTCCTCTCACTCTTGCAAGAAGAAGTTTTCCAGAGAAGAAAAATTTCTCCTCTTTCCGTAACATTTATTCCCGGTGCAATATTGCATTTAACTTAAAGTAATTTGGATAAATTAAACTAAAAAGTCTGTATATATAAACTCTGTCATATAAAAACAAATTTTGAAGTGTTAATATCTTTATTCAAAGCTTTGTTATAAATTTGTCTTTATCTGGTACATATTCTATATTAGATATCTGAATATTATTTTACATATTCTCTAAATATGACCAATGAATCAGTAAAATGATGATTTACTTTTTGAGTGATTTTGTTAAATCCCTGGTTTTAATTAGGGATTTTACAACTGACCAATTTAGTATTTTTATAAAATCCCTGAATTTTCAGCGATTTTACAAAATTCCTGAATTTTCAATTATTTACAAAATTCCTAATTTCACAAATTTCCTGTAATATATAACTGAACTCAACATTACTTGTATTTACTGTATATAACTCAACTTTATAAATTGTAATTATCTCTCTTTACCTACAATTATGAAATAGCTGAACTGAAGAGAAATGGGCCATCTGGAAAATCATGTTCATGTATCATTTAACCGAATAAGAAATTACAGCCAAAAATGTCCAACAAGCTTTCGCCTTGGACTCCGATTTACAGATACAATATGTTTGTATTAAAATCTCCAAACGAGAAAACAACTTGAAATAGGTTTCTAGACACCTATCCATCCTTATTCAGCTGAGTAATGTTTAGGTAAAGGTAAATGTTCAAATATTAAAAACGTACCTTAAAATAATCCTGAACCGGGACAAAACGTTATTCAACGTTACCTTAAAAAAGAAATTTGTTTACATTTTTCTCAACCTCGCTAAACATTATCCAACCAGACTACAACAATAATACGCGAACTCCTCTTACCTAAACTGTTCGCCGAGAACTCAGCTTCTAGGCATTTAAAGTACTAGTAATCAATTTGTTAATTGAAACCATAATGCTACTTACAGTTAAATATCATACTTTTTCGAAAAATCGAAGTGGAATTACTACCACGGAAAATTAAAATGGAAATATTATAAATATCATTCTACCCGTTTATTTGTAAAAAATTCATAGTCAGTGTACACAATCAATTACAAAACGTAAACCCTCACATGCGATGCTCCTATTCAACTAGTTGTATTTGTTGCCATCAGAAACTTAATTAAAGAAATAACTGTCGGAAACGACACTGATCCCAGCACCCCTTGTGTCACACAGTCACCAGTTGCCGCATTAAATGGATGTAATTATTCTAATTAGTTTTGAACGCAAATTATTAATAATTACTATAAAATTTACTTTTCAAGGATATGTAATTGCAAAGTGAACTTTTAAAATTTATCTGATCTTTAAGAGTTTCATGAAATGTTTTTAAATGAGAATCAAATATTTTTGTTTCAATCTTAATTGTTAAAATGGAGTTCTATATGAACATTGCTAGGTCATTTGGGTAGGTAGAAGTCCAAAAAGGTGATCTTTGAAGATTCCCTGGAAATTAGATCTTGGTATGTTTAGTATTCATACTTTGTTCTTTACAAAACTCTTGCTAAATTATGCTGAGATCGAGGGGAAAAAGAGTCTTTGACATTTTCTGGAAATTGGCAAATGTTGGAACCGGAACCAAACTCCAGAATGTTTTTTCCCAATTTATAGTCCATATGGGAAAATTCTAAAATAGTTATTTTCATTTAAAAAGATGTTTGTGTCAAATGCAGCTGTGCTCAGTTGGACTGCTTAGGGCCTCCTGTTTTGCACAAAAAAAAAATATGGAAAATTATTACGGATCTACTACAAAGTTAAAACTTGCAGTAAATTCAAAAATAAAATCTGAAGTAGGACAGCTGGGAACAACTATATTCCTGACATTTTAGTAGAAAGCATAGGATAATAACCACGGATCACCAAGTTCAAATGTCATCATTTCCCTGGTATCGAATTTATTTGTTAAAAATTATCATATTTAAGTTAATATTGAATACAAATGATACATTTTTTTTTATTACCACAGAAAAACATTCTTCCTTAATACATCGTCTAAGTTGCTAAGCAAAAAAAAAAAATAATAATAATAGTAATAATAAAAAAAAATTAACAATGAACTTCAAATAAGAAATAGTACGCACATGCAAAAAATTTATCTGGTGATAGTCTTGCAGAATCAGAACAACATAGGGCAGAAACATGTGCCATGGCTCTGGAATACTAAAGGCATGACGATCAAAAGAAATCCCAAAAGGAAAGGTCACTCCGATATTTTTTTTATTAATATAGTATTAGATAGTCACATACTGGGAGTTTAGCGTATGTGCTGCAATTATGCAGGTGTAATCTATATCGCCAGCTTTCGGCAAAATTACCTAGGATCAGATCCTTTGCCAGATGTACATGTATACAACAACAGAAAAAAACCCACCACATGTTTAATGTACTTTAAATCCCTGAATATTTTAGCCATATTTTTGTTTAATTTCTTTTGCTTAGTGTTTTTATAGCATTTCCAATTCATAACATCTTACTTTGATCTCTACTATTAAAGAAAGATATAAAATAAAATATAAAATTTTTATGTACATTATAGACAGAAAATATTGGGCTCTTGACAGCTATGTATCGAAAAATATCAACCCCAAAGCTTCATATTATGGTGAGCGGGATGATATTTTAAATCTTGTTTATCATCCTTTATTTTGTGTTTTAGATTTGAAAGTATTGAACTGAGGTTTCAAATTCTCCAAAAGCTGAGCGGAATTTTCGACATTTATGACATTTTCGCCTTTATAGTAATTTTCAGCTTTAAAAACATGCTTGACAGTTTTTTTTTAATTATTTTATTGGCATAGGTTTTGTAACTTGATCAATATAATGACCGAACTACTGTACAAAATGTCGATTTTTATTGTTGCAGCAACCTTTCGTTGTTACGAGATTCTATCGTTTCTTGAAGAGTTTATGACGTCATAATGTGAAGACGTCAAAGCTCTACAGTATACATCAATGACCAGGTTTCTACAATTTTTCGGACGTCTAGTTTATCTATTTGTGTAATCATGATTCTGTTTTGAATATCTGATCGGAAAGAGCAAATGCAAAAGATGTTCATTTTATCCGTTTGATTTTCATGTGGAAAATTGAAAAAAAGTTATTGCCAGAATCTATTGATATATTCATATCAACCTTCGATATATCAGGGTCAATCGGATATGGCCTTTGCAGAAAGACTGTGCAGGCTGAGATAATCGTGGGGAAGGATGTTAAATACAATGAACTAGAATAATATACTAGGCAAAAAAAGAAACGTTACACTTCCGTGTATTTGCAACGGACTTGCAATTCGGTGTCTCATATCTTTTTTAAAAAAATCGAAACGAATGGAAATTTTCCCAGAATGTTTGTTTTACCCAAAGCTTTAGTTTCGTGCAAAAAAAAAGAAAATTAATTTTCACAGTTTTTGAGATTCCAAAAAGTGCTTTTTTACTCCAAAAATTGAAAAACATTAATTGCAACAGAAATTGACAAACATAAACATTACCTCGTAAAAATTGAACCCTTTACAAAGTAAGATAACAAAATAACAAAATTTGATTCGATTTTGTGACACCCGATTTCTAGTCTTCCAATCTTAAGTTGCCAATAAAACATTGCATAAGCCTGCAAAATGAAGAGAACGCTTGGATAGTTTCCTTTTTAACACAAAAATTAAAATTTTATAAAAGAATAAAGTCACAGATGCGTACAAATTAAAATAGACAATATTGAAGGAGTTTAAGGGTTTTTTTTTTTGGTCAGTATAGAATAAAAATCACCATCATTTCTCGAACATAATACTTAAAATTAAAAAAAAAACATCTCAATGAATACAATTATTGCAACCAACACAAACTGCAGGTTTTCCTATGATATCTAAAATCTTGGTAAAGTTCTTTAAAACAGCAGATTTGGATTGGTTCTGCAATTTTTTTTAACTAAGAAAAAAATGTCTGCACATCGGAAAAAAATGCAGATTTATGTCGACAAAAATCAAAGATAAAGTGAACTTACAGATAAAAAGTAATAATGTTATTTTCAGATGGGGGTTCCGTTTTTCAACCTAAAATGGAAAATTAAAGCAGATTAAGGTTCTGTTTTGTTATCCTTGAAAAAAATACTGCAAATAAACCACTTTATTATATTGAAATAAAAGGGGGTTCTCATTGCTTTTCTGATTTTCATTTGGGGCTCAAAAGTTGTGATATTTTTAACAAGCCAACACTTTTGCAATTCAAATCTGGAATATGCTGCATATAGGAGATTTGAGAAACTGAACTTTTCGTTTTTATAATTTCATTTTAAACCATGTTGTCTATTCTGACCAAAAACTTGTTGAAACTTATCTAAATGCGCTTCAATAGTAGATGCAATTATTAAAATATCGCCAATGAGTGCTAGCTGCAGCAAATTTCAAGTCTTGTCCATTAATTGGCTGGAAAATTTTATAATTCAAAGGGCGTTGCGTTAATGACAAACGAATGGGTGGAATCAAGTGCACCAATTTTTTATTTATTGGCCGTTCTGTTTCGATACTCGTTATCTCAAAGAGATCAACAATGCCAACAAAAATTAAACTTGGGATGACATTACTTGCATTACTATTTAATTGACAGTTTGTTTACCTAAATGTTTTTGTTGATACTTCAACAGACGACCGATCTATCAAAATGCCCTTACTGGGCACAGATATGTTCCGACTTATGATGCCGATTTTATAAAAAAAAAATTATAAAAATGTATTTCTTTCCTCGTCAATTTCAGGTCATAGGAGATAAAAATGCTAACCAAAATGTGCATTAAGTGTTCTCGATACTTCTTTGGTTAAAATTCAATTATGACGTCAAATATGTGAGCCATTTTCTGGCTCTACCATTATGACGCCATGAAAAGACGGCTACCATTCTTGATCACGTCACACCCAAAGAACACTTTTATTTTAGATCTTCAGAAAAAGGGTCATTTTTTGTCAAAACTCTCCTTGAAATCATTAGAGAAATAAAATACACAACTGTATCTCGTGAGAAACGAAATTTCTACACTCTCGGTTCTCACTTAATGTGGATGTGGATTATATATTTCTCAGACGGGTTCAACTCACAAAGATTGTCGAAATTATATGTTATGATAAATGTAATTATTTCAAATTTATTGAGAATTTCAATTTCCCTAGTCGTTTTTCCCTTCACTCCCTGTAAACGATGTATATGCTTCTCCAATAATACATATCCATATCATTGTCTCAGCAACAGTTGTTCATTTCTAAACATAACTATATTCTTCATGAGTATAAAAAAGGTTTTCGTTTTTTGATTTTGCCTCTTTCTCGATATATTTTGGTAATAAGTTCTTTTTTCTGACTCTTTTTGGATTGTTGCTTTCCATATTGAGTTACTCTTATGCTGATGATAAGAGTTACTCTTTGAAATACGTGGACGGAGAACAAAATTTACAATTCAATTTGAGTCTTGACTGGAATTTGTATTTTTTGTTCAGTAATCGATTTTCAGTTGCTCAGACTACAGAGCTGCTAAATACTGAACTGATACGACAATCTCGATCATTTACCACTGTTGTTCATAATCAAAAAGAACTATACTTCGACTGCAATGTAACAAAAAAGTCTTCAAAGTGATACACCGGAAGTCTTGTGCCCGCTTTCTTGTAGAAGTGGTCAGTAAAATGTAATTATCTCACATAATGCAAGTGGCTTCTCCAACTCAACTTAATATGGCTTTAAAGATGTAATAAAATGAAGTTAAATGAATCAACGATTTCAAATTGATACGATTAATTGAAGGAGCATTGAAAAAAGGAACAAACACACTTTAAAAACATATCAATAGAACAACAGTAATCATGAGGCATTCAACAACGATCTTTGCTTATGAATCAACATATTACATGTATATAAGGATAAGGGGGAAAACAAGAATCGACGCCAGTAATAATCCATTTTCGGCTATCAAGATGAGTCGATCAAGGATGTAGTAAAGTGAGGTTTTGGAAATTCGTAGGAGTCATTTGATTTCTCGGATTTTATCCATTATTACATTTGTACTATGGAATAAATTTTTCTTCATTACACCTAATTCTCTGGTCATCAAAGGCTTCAATAACATTTAAGGCCAGTTACCAAGATTTCTTAATATTGTAGATTTTTCTTCCATGTGAATAAAATCGTTAATGCGCCTATTTTATACTAAGGTAAAAGTCCAAGAGAACCTTTTCCTGCCATTTTTAAATTGTGTAATATCTTGAAAACAAGGCCCATAACCTATCAATATTTTCAACTGACTTTATTCCTTTTTTTTTCAATGCTCCTTCTGAAGATCGTCCCAATTGGTCATGTTCTTTAAAGTGTACAACGAGAGATAACACTAATCTTTTCTTGTCAAAATTACTCGACAAGCCAAAGTCTAGTTTAATAGCGGGAATCTAGTGACAATTTTACGTTGCTTGTGTTTTGATTTTCCAAGCACAAGCGTTTTTTGTTCTTTGTTTTGCCATGTTTTTGTAAAGACTTTTGTCTCATGTGCATTTACTCCAAAGCATTTGATACCTGTTTGTTTTCCTATGCTGTGAATATTTGACGAAGCTGTCTGGTTCTTTGAGTATTATTGTTTATATACGTTTGTTTCACACATTATGTTGACATAAGCTGCGTATCTCGGTAATGTATGGTATCGGTGTCCAATTTTAATGTGCTTACATAATTGTTTAAATTCGTATGTGAAATTATTTAACTGTTATTTTTCTTGTATGTAGCCTGATGTTGTCTTTCTTAACATATAACTTTTTAGTGCTTCAAAAAATAAAAAATAAAAAAATACAGAAACACATCACATGTTGGTTTAATGACATCTTTATTTGTATTTAATATATGAGGTGGATCCGTGCTCCCTTGGAGTATTGTCCTCAAACTGAAAAAGAATGTAATGGCAGATATAAAACCCTTTTATAGTTCATGTAAGATGGATATAGTAATTCCACAAATCGAATATTTTCCTAAAAGCTGATTTTACATCTTGTTGGACGACTTAAAATGAAACAAACACAAATGAGAAGGAATATGAATACATACTGATATATATGAAGAAGAATATTTTACGAAAGGATATGGAGTAAATGAACATGAGATCATAACACATATGTTAACTCCAACTGCAATAATTTTAATGAGCTGTATGGCCATTTCGGAAATTAATTCCTCATCAGCAGCACTAGAACCCAAACAAAGGGAATCCATAATTTCAAAAAATGTTTAAAATGCATAAAACTAAACGAAATCGGAATAATCAGTAATATCAAATATAGCTAAGGACAAAACTACGATGCACTCTTATATTTTACTATTACTTTTTTTATTTGATGTGATTATTTCAAAAGTTAACAAAATCCATATCTGGATAATCACAAAATAACCGAACAGAACTGACGAGAGCTGAAATCAGTAAAGAAAATGATTGATTGAATGATTGATTGATTGAATATTGTTTAACGTCTACTCAGCAATATTTCAGCTATATCAAGACGAGAACAAGTTTGTTAATAAATAATCACTTTGGGGTATGGAAAGGGCCATGGGACGGGAAATTCTGACTACCACTGGAAAAGTAGGCTGGTTCGAAAAGGGCGGGGAATTTAGCCTTGAAGCCGATCACCTACGGAAAATTCTTTGAAACTTAGGAGTATCGTCCTTGTGCAAAGTTCTATCTTTGTTTGATATTTTGGCGTCATTATTACATTGTTTGATTTGCTCCTTTGTCAATCTCCGAAACAGAGGCGCTTTGCTCTTTTACGTCGGATAATCACCTCTGCCACATCACTACCTACTTCATATTGGATACTCTATATGCACGGCAACAGCTTTCTAAAGATTAGTCAAAAAGGAGGGTGGGGTATGGAAAAGCAATTCCCTAAAATATGTTACCAGGAAGCAAAGCTAAAAATAGGTTTTGATCATCTCCAATTAATTTCCACCGACAACAGGTGTCAGAAAGGTCACTGCACAGGGGTCATCAAGCCAAAAAGTTTGCGCAATTTAATGAGAAAATCTTTCCTTCTCTCCCTTTCTCTTTCTGTTGTCTTTTTGTCGTGTATTTCCTCGGTCATTTGAACCAGGCATTGTCTTTGTCAGTAAAGAAGAAAACCGGTGACGGTTGATGAAAGGACGATACTTAGATCCGGAAATTATGATTGTGAAAATTCAGTTTTTGAGGCATTTTAATGGTGCTTGATGCAAATTAATGTTTCATTGTCACTTGAAAGTCTGGACACTGTAGTTTTTCATTGATATTGAAGACAGAGGTAATAATATAATGTAGAAAGAGTTGAGCCTCTTCTCAGAGATTGCTTTTTCATTTCGAAGATTTTAGTTTTCAAACTGTTTTTGTAGTTTTGTGTCAACTGGAGAGACATAAGTTGTAGATATTGCCATCTGCAGCGCTGAAAATTCACAGATAACAATTTGCAACTTATATTGAACATTACCATTATACAAAATCCTTTTCAGAAAAACGATGAGACATTTCGGATGTTTCTACTTATATGTATTTAAAGCAATTCAACATGTTTTTATTTTGATCAGTTAACCAAACAATGCATGTACATAATTCATTTTTAAAATTTTTTTTATCATTTTTTTTTCTGTTTTGCTTTGTTATTAAAATTCAAAGCTGCCGTTGGATTGTTTTAGATTAACTTATAACCGCCCATTATAAAATTTTTCCTACAGCAGAGCACCCATATGGACACCCATATGAAGTTGTTTGGTTCTTATATGACATTTAATGATCTTAGGGGTCTTATGGTGTAAGAGAACGATAACGCAAGTTTTACATAAAAACGTATTATGATGTTATCTATTTCAGCGTTAAGATAGTTGTGAAGTCGTTCAGTATATCATTGGATATTTACACAAGGCTATGATTGCCATTGTTGCATACCGGTATTACCATTGTCGTTTGAGTTCTCATCAATACAACTGTCATATTTTCCATTTCGTTTAGTTTTTGACTATTAAGAACTCTTGTTATTAAAGGGAAAATTGTATTCACTAGTGCCAGCAAGGCAGGAGAGACAGGACTGCATTCTTGGCTATATCAACGCAAAAATTCTGACGTATCTCCATATAGCAACACACTATTCATCAATGTAATTTGTCTAATTTGTACAACCAAGAATTCCAAAATCGATAAGTAAAAACTTAACATAACTCAAAAGCCAACTCTGCGTATTATATTACAACTATTGATAAAATTTTAATTCGCATGGAGTGAAACGATATATATATTAACAATCGTTTCGCCTTTGGCAATTGATAAATGTGTCCTACCGGCTGATTCTTTTGATTTTTTTATTTTAGAAAAGAATTTTTTCCATGAAAACTCTATAAACACGACTTCCCACTAAAAGTGGGTCTCAATGGTGTATAAGCGGGAAGCGGATCGGCCTTTTTAAGTTAGCAGGAACTGGGATCGTGCCAAAAAAGAGCATATGAAGTCGGGAAATGGTGTCGACCGTTTAACAGGAACCACTGAAAAAGAGCCATGAAACGGGAAAAGAGTCTTTTTGTAAAATATTTTCCCGCTTGGGGGACGGGGAAAATGAAGAAAAAGATAAGGAATTTCGGGAAAGGGACCTTATAGAGATCTCTTTTGAAATAATTTAAATTTCTCTTACCTGTAGTTCCAGTCATATTCATTGCATCTAAAGATGAAAAAATAAAACATCAATAACCAACTGTACTTTTAAAAAATATGCATATTGATAGATATTTGGCATCCTGCATATCCTTCCGGAACACCTGATGATACCCCCAGTTTTTGTGGCGTTTATTATGTCAACCAAGACATAGTCGGGGAGACATGTTGTTATTCTGCGTTTCTTCTGATTATTTATTCTCCTTCTGCTTTTTTCTCTTTCAATAAATTTTGTCCGAGGGATAATTTTCAAATGGCCTAATTAATTAACTTCAAACTTTGCAAACAAATGGACCACCATCTGAAGTTATATGCTGTGCATTTTAAATTTTCAAAATGGCCACTAATTCCAAGATGGCCGCTGCAATACGTCAAAATTACAACTTTGTCAGATTTCATCAAAAATTGGTTTTTAGGTAGACTTTGACACTGCGAATGAGATGGGATCTCTGGGGTGACATCAGCTATTGCTTGCTAATTTGTTTTGTCTTTGTAATGTTGTCTTAATTTGTGTTTCATATAAATTGTCGGTTTTTTTTTTAATTATTTTTATCTTAGATTTTCCAGTTTCTCACTTCTTGCTTTGGCATTGGAAAGCCGATGTATTCAAACTTACTTTTTGTATGTAAACATAACCCATAATGACTTTATTGAATGGAATATGAACTAAATTGTTTTGGTAAAAAATGAGCCGGTTTTGCACATTCTTTAATTTTCACAGATATACAAATAATTTGAGAATCTCTTGTTGATATATGATCTTTTTAAATAATTATGAAAAAGAAGGAAATGGGGTAAATGTCAAGGAGACAACATCCCATATCCAGGTTAAAACGACCAAAAACAAAACATCTAGGCGTCACCGTATGGTCTTCAACACAGTGAGGAACCTCACACCATATAGTAAGCCCTAAATGGCCCCGAAAAGGTAAAAAAAGTGAATAAATCAATGGAAATAAACCACATCCAATAACCCAATTATCAAGAAACTAAAATTTTATAAGAAGAATTGTATCTTAAGGTTAGACCCTACCAACTCACCAGTTTGCTGCTCGCTTAGTCAAAGTATCAAATTAGTACTTAAACAAAGCCATGCTACTATCACAATGAAAATACTAGTAACTGTAAAAATTGATATCTGAGCTTTAAAACTCTCATGTGGTCATGAAATACTTCTTGATCAGTATTTTGTTTTCAGTGACCTACATTTCATGTGAAAAATTTTGAAGCCTCATCATAGAGGCCAAAGGATCAAACAGGCAAAATTGGTTATTGGTAATAAACGAGTTAAGTGAGGCCATACAAACCCCTTAGCATGAGTATTTTTAGTTATAGAAACATAATAAATGTCATATGAAATTTTGTCATGAAATGAAGTAACGTCACAATATCACCGTTAATAAAATCTGAAATAAAATGATCCACATGAGTCTAGATTTATAAAAAAATGTAAATTATAAAATCAGACATCATCCAAAAAATAGACATCTCGGGTCCAACAAAGTAGTAGATATAACAAGTTACGCAGCAAGTTCCGATACGCGGTTAAATATTCTGTGTTGTTCTGAACTCATGACATATATATTGAAATTTACTTCGGTTAATTAATTAATTATGCTATTTATTATATTTGTATGAAAAGAAAGGAAACTGGGTTAATGTTAAGGAGACAACATCCCACCCCCTGGTTAAAACGACCCAAAACAAAGCATCTAGGGGTCATCGTACGGTTTTCAACACTGTGACGTTGTTTATGTGTATACAATATAGAAATGTACCTTCTCAATAATACCTGATGATACTCACGGGCTTCCGTACGTGATATAGCTTAGTTGATCATGATATATCATCACCTGGCACACTTACTTATTGACATTTCTAGCAACATCCCTTACCCACCCACAGTAGATATACAACGCCTCTTTTGTTTGTCATCATTGATTTAAATTATATCAATCAAAATTGCAAAACAATTATAGTACTTCTATACTTGATCAATATTGGGTTTAACAGAGCAATACCATATTGATTTCGTGGAAGTGCAATAATTGTCAAAAATTTGTTGTTTACGTACCTGTTGTCATATCCATGGTAGGGGCAGCAGTAGTTGGAGCAGCTGTAGTAGTTGTGAATGTGCTGGCTAGAAATAAGAACAATAACTCTCTTACATAACAAGTGTGGCATATTAAATACATCAGAGATACTACTAAATTCAAACTAGAATAACTGTGAGCAAAGCTCACAAAAACATACCCCCCGCTCCCCCATTTGATTCCATATGTAACCCTTCCCCCAAAAAAAATAATCAATGTCAAATAAAAATTTAAAATAGCTGATGCACAATGGCAGTATCTACTGAACATTCTGTAAAAGTTTCACTGAATTTCACCAAGTGGTCTAGGAGGAGAAGTTGCCACAAAGTATGTACCCTGATATCAGTGAGTCACACACCCCCCGCCCCCTTTTTACATAAAAAAAATCAAGGTTAAATAAAAATTTTAAATANACCAAGTGGTCTAGGAGGAGAAGTTGCCACAAAGTATGTACCCTGATGTCAGTGAGTCACACCCCCCCCTTTTTACAAAAAAAATCAAGGTCAAATAAAAATTTTAAATAGCTAGTGCACAATGGCAATATCTACTGAACATTCTGTGAAAGTTTCTTTGAATTTCATCAAGTAGTCTAGGAGGAGTTGTTGCCACAAAGTATGTACCCCTATGGCAAAGATAACCCCCCAAAAAAAATCAAATAAAAATTTTTAATATCTAGTGCGCAATGGCAATATCTACTGATCATTCTGTCAAAGTTTCATTGAATTTCACCAAGTGGTCTAGGAGGAGTTGTTGCCACAAAGTATGTACCCCTATGGCAAAGAGCAAACCCCCCCCCAAAAAAAATAAAAGTCAAATGAAAATTTTTAATAAGTAGTGTACAATGGCAATATCTACTGATCATTCTGTGAAAGTTGCGTTGAATTTCACTATGTGGTCCAGGAGGAGAAGTTGCCACAAAGTATGTACCCTGATGTCAGTGAGTCACCCCCCCCCCTTTTTACAAAAAAAAAATCAAGGTCAAATAAAAATTTTAAATAGCTAGTGCACAATGGCAATATCTACTGAACATTCTGTGAAAGTTTCATTGATTTTCATCAAGTAGTCTAGGAGGAGTTGTTGCCACAAAGTATGTACCCCTATGGCAAAGATAACCCCCCCAAAAAAAATCAAATAAAAATTTTTTGTATATCTAGTGCGCAATGGCAATATCTACTGATCATTCTGTATGAGTTTCATTGAATTTCACCAAGTGGTCTAGGAGGAGTTGTTGCCAAAAGGTATGTACCCCTATGGCAAAGAGCAAAATCCCCCCCCCCAAATAAAAGTCAAATGAAAATTTTTAATAGCTAGTGCACAATGGCAATATCTACTGATCATTCTGTGAAAGTTTGGTTGAATTTCACTAAGTGGTCTAGGAGGAGTTGTCACCACAAAGTGTGTACCCATTTGTCAGAGAGTAAAAAAATCAACCAAAAAAAAAACAAAAACAAAAAAAACAAGAAAAGAAAATCTAATCAAATTTTCAAATAGCAGGTGCACAATGGCAATATGTACTGAACATTCTGTGAACGTTTCATTGAATTTCATCAAGTGGTCTAGGAGGAGTTGTTGCCACGATGTAGGTACCCTATGGCGGACGGACGAACGAACGGACGGAAGGACGGACGGACGGACGAACGGACGGACAGACACCATGATCACTATATACCGCCCGCTAAAGCGGGGGGTATAATAATATGATATAGTTTATATTTTTGCAATAATGACAGGTCACAATACAGACATGTATTTTTTCACTCTTTTCACTCATTTAATTCTAAACTTTACCCGATCGCGATTCAGTGGCATATACCCAAAGTAATTCGACAAGTAGATAAATGATTTTTTGACAGTATTTAGTTATCAAACATATGCAGAAAATAAATTAACGGTAACTTTGGTATTTTGTTATTTATTACCACTGAGCCGATGCCTCTGCTGGTGGACTCTTAATCCAAGAGGGTATGCTACAACCTAGTAGTCGGTACTTCGGTACTACTTAAAAACCGATTTTATTGAAACGTCCAATATCTAAATTTTACAAAATTTTGTTTAAAAGTAAGGAGTATCTCCCTCATGCATAGCTCTGTCCTTAGCTGATTTTGGCTTTCTTTGTTATCCTTTTGGTAATTTGTTCTCTATCAGCTTTTACACATTTTCGGTTTATGGATTTCCAGATGTTTTGGTTTTGTCTGCGCTGATGGAACATAAGTTGTCGAAATGCGCATATGCAGAAAATAAATTAACAGTAACTTCGGTATTTTGTTATTCAAATTCGTTTTCGGACTGGACATGTATTTTTTTTTAAATCTGTTTAATATGGGGTTATTGCATGAACATAATGGATTAGTGTCAAGTTTAGATACTTTTCTAATTAATAATTATCCATATACTAGTTTTTATGAAATAACCCATTAATACGGGACTTTAAACCGTGTTCACTCCGGAAACAATTATATTTCTATACGTAAGAAATTAATAGATCAATACATTGAGAGGGAATCATTAATTAATGAACACTATTGAGCTAAGGGTGATTTATATTTAACCGATTTGTAGCGCTTCATGTTAAAATTTTTTCGTCAATTAAAATTTAATCAGAACATTATCATGTAGGAAAATTATAAATGCACTTCAATTTCATATTAAATAGTTTGTTGCTTATATGGTATATATTTATTTTAATAGGTTTCCTTCTTACTGGTATCCGAGGCGATCGTTTCCGCCTTCAATTACACAATAGTTCCTATCTCGAAAGTGCCGTATTGTACAGCAAAGCTAGAATTCCTGTGATTAATGGAATGAAGTCATGAAGTTCAAGAAATTTGAACTAGTGTATAAGGAAATTTATACGCTAACTTTTGGTGTCACTCTGTTAGGGAAATATGATATAACTTTGAACAGATATATCATGATAAGTAGGAGTATTTGCCAAAAATACGAGTCCCGGGGCGATAAAATTTGCAAGGCTGAAAGGCGGGGTGAATTTTGACCAAATATTTGGATTTTTGGCAAAAACTCCGACACACATGATATGGCTTTTAATTACACCGAATTTTCGTATCAGAAAAACGCACACAGAACTCCGGTAAAAATAACACGACAAAAAGAGGGGCATTTGCCAACAATTACGCGACTAGTCAACAATCTAAATTCAGTGTACTTACATAAGGTGTTATTATACAATAAATGTAGTTACAAAATGTATGTTCCTAAATCTGGTTACTTGCCTATATTATTTACACATGCGTCGTCGTGACAGAAACAATGGCTATGTGGATGAGAACCGGAGCATTTCTGGTGATCTTCGTGGTGCTGAAGGACAATAATTGAACTTTTACTATGTAATGGATTTTAAGTAAAATACAATGAAAATTCTTTTTTGTTTGTTTTAAAAATGAGTTTTACAGATATATTTTAAACTCATTGCAATTAAAATTTGCCATTTCAGTAATTTCAAAGCTGGTGAATCCATTTTTGAAAGCTACAAATTAGTGTAAATAACCAAAATATTTAGAATTTCATGGGATTTAACACAATCGTATTTGTTCGTCTATATTTTTGCATGATTTTTCACAATAACAATCTTAAAAAACATGGGAATTTCAAAATCCCATTGGAAAATGCTGTATCCCATGGAATTTTAAAAATTCCCACGGGACTTTCATTATTCCCATGGGAAAAAGTTAAAATCTAATGGGAAAATGCCTTTTCCCATGGATTATGATATTCCCATGTTTTTTTAAACGGCAATTGTGTAACAGTGTGTTAAGATGCACAAAAAATGCATATTCCTCATCGGATTATGAAATATTCCAATGTGAGCAAAATAATCTTTTGGGATTATAATGAAATCCCATGTGAAATAATAATCCCATGGAAATAATGAATGTCCAATTGGAATTTTTAAAAATCCCATTGGAAACATCGAAAACCAATGGGAAACAGTATTTTCCCATGTTTTTTTTCAAATTGCTACTGTGAAAAATCATGCGAAGATACATACTAACAAATATGAGTTGTGTAAGTCTCCTGAAATTCTGCACATTTTGGTCATTTATACAACTTGGTTTCTCTCAAAAAATGCGGCACCAGATTTGCGATCACTGTTATTGTAATTGTTAATTAAAACTGAAATTAGGTTTTGATTATTACTGTAGTAATCGTTATGCAGCCATTCTGTCGTTCTTCAATTTAATATAAAATTTACAAAATGCTGAATCATTTGCTTCTAACTATACATTTTTTCTTGCAAACATTTTCATTTTTGCAATTGGTGACATGAACATAAGAAAGCTGTGATTGTATTGAAATAGATATATTACCCCATGTCCGTGATGGGTATAGCAGCTTCCGGTTTGGCTATTGATGTTAATGTAACAATACTGCAATGAGAACAAAACTGTCATTAGTACATTGTTTTTATAAGTTTCAAGGTTATGACAGGGGCTTATTATGAAAAAAAATTGGTAACTCCTCCACAACAACCATTAATATTTCTGTTGATTAGACTGTATGGTCTCATTCTTAGGTTGTTTTATCCTGAATCTGTCAGAAATATGAAAAAGAAAGGAAATGGGGTAAATGTCCCATATCCAGGTTAAAACGACCCAAAACAAAGCATCTATAAGCATAATTACTAAGAATAGTTAGTAAAAATATCTTTTAAATCTATATTTTTGGAAATAAGATGAATTACAAAAACAGGAAAACAGCAAACACCTACAATGGCCAGGAACTACAATCACATGCCACAATTTACAAGCAAACTGCACCAGAAAAACAATAATGAAAACAAGAGACAAACATAAATAACGAATGTTTCACTCCTTTGCCAGCCAGCTCATAGTGACATGACTCATATCAATCGTTAACCAGAAAACCCTCGACAATCTCATACTTCGCACATGCGTAAATGATATCGGAATATGAGTATTATGATACAATTGTAAGATACCCACGTTTTACTTTCAAAAAGTTCATGGCAGCACATTTTATGTATATGTTTAAATATCCTGCCTCTCGTAAATTTAAAAGACGTCTATTGGCCAAAATGCACAAGTACCAACCGTGTATATTCCATATCTGGTGACTGATTAATATACCGTCAGATAACACCATTACTCGGCACCACTGTACGTTTTTAAATAAAAAAGAATTATGTATTTTTTATGCATTAACTTTTTTTTAAAGTGAAACGCAGGGATCATAATATTGTATCATGACATGTTCTACCAGGGATAGTACAAACAATGTCAAAATCTGTAAATCGAGATGTGTTTCCTTTAATCACAATCTCATAAACTGAGGCTTAACATATGGGTACTGTTATCAAGTAGTCATTAACTTCAAGACATGTAATCAATATTTTTACTGAGAGTATAGTTACTTCATAAATTTTCATTTAACATGGTCATCAAATAATCAAAAAAGGATCTGATAATTAAATAGTCATCGAAAAATACACTCGGTAATCAAACAATTACCACTGCATTTATAATGTGTAAGAAGTAAGATAAGAGATATTACCTGATTTGCAGAGTCACATACGTTTCCGAAACAGTTGATATCCGCAGAGGTTACCAAACCTGCAAAAACATAACAATAAGAGTTTTTTTTAATAAGTTCATATGAAACATTATGTAAAATCCACGAAGGTGATCCGGAAGGACATCAATTACGATGTAAACCACACTGACATAACGAAAAGTTATTAAATGGCAGAAATGAGTGCTTTAAAATCATTAATACAGGCGCTGATCCAGGCAATGAGAAGGGGGGGGGGTTCTAATTAGAAATGTAATGAAGTTTTTGGGGGTATTTCTTAATAAAACATTAGGATATTCATTAAAAATACATGATTGTCTGGGAAAAAAAGGGGGGTTCCAACCCCCGGAACCCCCCTGGATCCGCCAATCAGGTAGGAATGATTGGCTTCCTGACTTATTTTTAGATAAATATATACGTCCTAAAACAAACCGAGGGTTCAGTGCAAAAAGGTTCTATGTGCATTTATCATACATTTGAGTAACTGAAGTTTTAAGATTTGAAATGCTTTAAAAATTTCATTTTTTTACCCACTGATAAAAAAATTCTATTAAAAGATGCAAAATGTCCTAATGTGTGATTATCAAAAGAAAAAAAGTAATTTTTGTCAACCCATGTGATAAGGAAGTAGGTCAATGCACATAGAACCTTATTGCCCTAAAAAATTTGTATGACTGTCATGAAGAAGTTGTTAGTAATTTTATTGCTGAATTTAGTAATTTTATTGCTGAGTTGGCAAATAATATTTAAGATTATTAAGATAAACGTGTTTATTCACTGAAAAAAAAACTGAAATTCAGTTAATTACCATGATATTGAACGTTTCATAAAAAATGTGTTTAGAGCAGAAAGGTTCTATATGGCACATATAACCCTACTGCTCTATTCTGAAAATACAAATTGAGATAAAGAAAATGAGGTCACCTGGGTAAAATGTAAATGTGAGATGAAGAAACAGACATTGTGCTTAATCCTGAAATATAATGTGTAGATAGAACCTCCTGCTCTAAGTAAAATATGCAATTTGAACATAGAACCTTGTGACATTTATTAATTAATTGCTTATACCTATTATGGTATGCTATAGATATTTGGAGACATGAAAGAATACATTTTTACAGTAGTTTTAACATATTAAACTCAAAATTGAACAAAAGTGCAGATAGAACCTTTCAGCACTGAACCCTCGAAACTTTCTTTTTACCGGATACGATGACATCTATCTGACGTACATTTGTATAAATAAACAAAAATTCAGAAACAGTCTTTTTGAGAGCTACCATATAGTGTAAATTACCAAAATATGCGGAATTTCATGGGACTTACGAAAATCATATTAGTAA
This sequence comes from Modiolus philippinarum, assembly GCA_002080025.1. NCBI lineage: Eukaryota > Metazoa > Mollusca > Bivalvia > Mytilida > Modiolidae > Modiolus > Modiolus philippinarum. The sequence goes on along the minus strand of MJUU01067954.1, from coordinate 55,774 downwards.
ATATTTTAAGAAAGGATATGGAGTAAATGCATATGAGTCCATAACACATATGTTAACTCCAACTGCAATAATTTTAATGAGCTGTATGGCCATTTATTCCTCATCAGCAGCACTAGAACCCAAACAAAGGGAATCCATAATTTTAAAAACTGTTAAAATGTATAAACCAAATGAAATCCAGATAATCAGTAATATCAAATATAGCTACGGACAAACCTACGATGGTATGAGTAAGTCGATATGTTATCACAAATTTACACAATTACAGTTTAAAAAACATGGGAATTTCATAATCCCATGGGAAAATGTATTTTGAAATATTCAAATGGGAGAAAAATAATCCAATTGAAAATTACAGAAATCCCAATGGAAATAATAATCCCATGTGAATAATTAAATGTTTTTTTTTAAATTGCCATAGTGTAAAATCATGCTCAGATATTGAGTTACAATTATGATTCGTTAAGTCCCATGCGATTCCGAACATTTTGGTTATTCACGCCTATTGGTAGCTCGCAAAAATTACGGCACCAGATTTGCAATCACTGGAATTGCAAATTTAAATTCGAATGAGTTTATAATTATACATCTTTACCATAATAAAACACTATAGTTATGCTTTTTACTAATAAATAAATAAATAAAAAATCAATCAATCAATCAAACAATCAATCAATAAATTTAAATATAAACTTTGAAACTAACCATTCAACGGAACAAAAATCTAACCAACCACATGAGAATTAGTTAAAAGTAAGCGACTTTAAACCAATCAAATCGTTTATTATTATTATTTTCTTTAATATTCCCATTCCATAAAGAAAAAAAATCAAATTTGATAATTTTGTTTATGACGGTATCAAACATCAATATATGCCCTTAACACAGTATAAATAATTATATATATTAAAAAAAACAATATACATTACCAATGGTTACGAAAAGTACAATCACGCAAACTTTCATGTTGATAATCAAAGATGTCTGATTTTAAATTAAACACAAATTTACGATATATCTGTGTGTATATATATTAATTTCATAAGTCACGCCCACTTCTGTCATAATCTTCAATCATGTTATTCCTGATGTTTCGAATGGTTGCCAGTCACGCTTTGTGTGTTATTTTTGAAGATTTTTGAACTATGTCCTATTATCTTGTTAGAGTTTCATAAGCATCAACAGGCACTTCCAAAAATTGTCAATAGGCGTATTTAGAGAACATAAATTAGTTCATGATCCCTAAATAATTTCCTTGCTGAGTCCGTGAAATACAATAATTAGTTTCTGTTTTAAGAATTTTGTTTACAAGATACCAATAAGATAGCACACAAGTTTACTGACCTTATCAATCAGTTCTCTGCCCAAATCGTGTTTACAGAATTTTTACACAAATAAAAGTGGTAAAGACACGGGATCTTCGCTAGCCAATAATTTAGATCCGCGCAAGAAGAGAAGAGTAGATCGTAACCCTTGGCTAGCGAAGATGAAGTCACGCAGGAGAGAACATTTCGTCAACCTTTTCATAGGTAATGGGTTATTGCATTGGGCGCTTTTTGTGCCCCTCCTTCGCTCTTATTTTATAACGGGGACTAATATAACAGGGATTTGAAACATTCACATTCCTTACAATTTCGGTGTCTCGGCAGATTTACCTGTAAATCGTCGTATTTTTTAGCATTTCTCTGTTGAAACACAGGAAAGTTTTACTACACTTTACAGCTACATTTATCCACCGATTTTAATACAAAGAACACCATTTTATAGAAAAAGGATTGCAGGAAGGTTGCTTAGAACATGGGAAAAAGGTTTCCGGTGTCCAAGACTTCAAAATGGCACCTGTTGCCATGGAAACGGCACAAAGGCGGGAAAATAAAAGTGCTAGGAATTAGATGTTAATTTACAGGAAGTTTGCTTAAGACATGAGGAATTGGTTTCTGGTCTCCAAAACTTCAAAATGGCATCCGTTACCATTGAAACAAAAAGGTGGGTAAATTGAAAGTACTCAGAATTGAATTAAATTCAAGAGACAGTTTGGAAGTGATTTGTAGCCCGAATTTCTAATTAAGGTGTTCGGTTTGGGAGACTTTTGTATCAGCATTCTGATACAGTTATAAATTTTTATGTTTGTTTTTGTACATATGTTTTATATTGAATTTTTGGAAGAAAGAGGCAAAGTGCATTGGTGCGGTGGAACATTCGAGAAAAAAAAACGCAAAGTATTTGATTTGATTTGAATAAAACTAAACCAAGAAAACTTCATTTTAAAAGATTAAAGTTCTGTTTTATTTTGCCTGTTTGAGTTAGCGGCGTCCAAAATTTAGGTACATTGTACAGTGAAAAATACGGGAAAATTTTCCCACCATTTTCTTTTAGAGATATATAACCAGTCAAAAATTATCCAGAGAACTAACACATGTTAGAATGTAAAAACTTTTATCGGATGTGTTTTTATGACCAAATAAAAAGACATCCTTTTCGATGTGCCCCGTGTTTGTCTTTCGATGTTGTTTTTGTCCTCATTTTTGTCTTTCGTCGGGCTACTTAATGACAATTATTGTAGACAGACATTGCCCGGTGTTTTGCTTTTTTCCTCACTGACCTCTCCCAATGTGTGTTACTTCAATGACATATTTTAGCTGCGAATGATGTTGTTCAACATTTTTATTCTCTTTTTGTAGCCATGGTGCTTTCAGCTGGATAATCCTGAGCATCGCCCAAGTTGGCACTCCATGGCGGGTGGGGAGCAAGGGAGTGACCTTGATAAAATTTTTGTCAAGAATATCGCTTAAGTGCACGCTGCTTGATCTCGCTTGAGGGGGAGAATATTGTTCACCTCTTGTTGAAGACCCTCGGGTGACATCAAGATGTAGACAGGAATGAAAGCCCTGTCCTTGATAATTGGAGTTTTCTATGTATCGTGGGCGTTTTTGTCACATGTACATTCACTCAATATCCTTTTATTTTTTCTATTTGATGCAGACTGCGTGGAGTCCGTAAAAAGTCTCCCCGTCCCTGAGGTGTATGGTCTTATAATACACAATTATGGCATGTTCGTCCGTGCGAGAATTTCTCATACGTTTACTAATTCATTGATTTTTTCAATTTGGGTTTTCAATATTTTCATAGTTTTTACTAAAATTTTATAATCCGTACAATCGACTATTTTTGCCCTTTCAACCTAAGTTACACTGCAAGGTTTGCCTACATCTATTTCGATGTGCCCCGTGTTGTCTATCGATGTTGTTTTTGTCCCCATTTTTGTCTTTCGTCGGGCTACTTAATGACAAATATTTGTAGGCAGACATTGCCCGGTTTTACTTTTTCCTCATTGACCGCTCCCAACGTGTGCTTCAATGGCATATTTAAGCCGCAATCGATGTTATTCAACATTTTTATTCTCTTCTTATAACCCTGGTGCTTTCAGCTGGACCACCCTGAGCATCGCCCAAGTTGGCACTCCATGGCGGTCGTCGAGCAAGGGAGTGACCTTGATATAATTTTGTCAAGAATACCGCTTAAGTGCACGCTAGGGGCCTTCTTGATCTCGCTTGAGGGGGAGAATATTGTTCACCTCTTGTTGAAAACCCTCAGGCGACATCAAGATGTAGACAGGAATAAAAGCTCTGTCCTTGATAAAGTAGAGTTTTCTATGTATCGTGTGCGTTTTTATCACATGTACAATCACTCCATATCCTTTCATTTTTTCTACCTAAGCAAAAAATACAGAATCTAGATTTTTTTGTGTGATACACCTAAGCCAAAAAAATACAGAGGCTAAATTTTTGATATGTCCCCTACTGCCAGACTCTGAGCTGGAATACCTTAAAAGCGAACAAAGTTCAAACATACCTCAACTACTGAAAAGAAAAGAAAAGCGAAACGGGGAAGGTGATTGATTGATTGAATGAATATTGTTTTACGTCTACTGAGCAATATTTCAGCTTTATCAAGACGAGAACAAGTTTATGAATAAATAGTCACTTTGGGGTATGGAAAGGGTCATGGGACGTGAAATTCTGACTGCCACTGGAAAAGTGGGGTGAAATCGAAAGGGGCGGGGAATTTAGCCTTGTAGACGATCACCTACGGGCCACTCAAAAACAGCTTGCTACAAGGGTTCTTTAACGTGCAGGAGGCGTGGAATTTCTCCCAAAACGTGAACCTGAGTTTACATCCCATTCGAAAGATTTGCGTATTTAGTAATCCCGCATAACAACGGATTGGGTCCTATTTCTATATCCCGGGGTTCCCTTGGGGTCAGCCCCGATTAGGAGGGGTCATACACCGCAAGCCGGAGATACTAGGTCCTATTTCTATACCCCGGGGTTCCCTCGGGATCGGGGAATGTGACAAATAGACAACGACCCAAAGGGAGGTAATTACATATTTAAGGGATCATAAAAAATGCCTTATGATGTTTTTTTTCTACATATTTAGCAACACTGGATGTTCGATTTTTGTTGTTTCAGAAAAAAAGGTGATTCTTTATTATGCCCCCAAAAATGAAATAAAATAAAAATAATAATAAATAAGATAAATAAATAAATAAAGATAAATTAGTATATTAATTCATCAAGTTAGAACCACTAATTAATTTAGCACTGTTGAGCTAAGGGTAATATAAATGTCATCTATTTAAAGTGCTTCAGCTTGATTGCTGTCCGTCCATTCAAATCGAGTAAAAGATTTCCCATGTTGGGAATGTTATAAGTACACTTCAAGTTTATAAATAGTTTGTTTTTTGGGGCTTATATTTTCAACAGGTCAGAAATCTAGTCATTCCTGTTATTTGAGGCACTTATTTTTCTGCCCTCAGTTACACAAGAGTTCTTTATCTCGCTCGTCCCGTGTAATGATCGCTCAAATCGCTGCAAAGGGCCATGGCTTAACGAAATGATAATGAAGAACAGAAAAAAACTGGTGGTTAGAATCCGTTTTTACATATTTTTTAAGTTTTTTTTTTCAACAATGGCGAGTTTATTTGATATTATCGACTAGGCAATATTACAACTCACATTTTATTGAAGAGAAGAGTCATGCAACATCAAATTTCGGACTGTTCAATGACAAAAACATACCAACATTGCACTTATTTGTAGTTTTGTCGGTGGCCATTTCGACAATAGATAACGTTTTTCAATGTAGATAAAAATTAAACATTTGGAAGACCAACAGGTCATTTTGGTGGGTTGGGGAACAGTTTCCCATCGAATGCAGTCATTTTTAAATTCTTTATTATATTAAATGTCCAGCAAGGTCGAAACCTGAACGTCTAATCTTTATTTTCCAGGGTTTCGTTTTTTGAAAAAAAAAAAAAACAAATATAAACAATTCCAAAAAGGTCAAGTCGGTCTTTTACTAAGATTATAGTAAGACCCTATTCAATTTGTATGATTTTGTTTGATAAGCAAATCCTGGCCTAGCAATTAAAAAAAAGCTCTGAATAATAAAAAAGACATTTATAGCTATTAAAATCTAATTGCTTTATTTTTGTTTTCTTCAACGTAAGTTCAGTTAGGTTTCTAGGGCATGATTTTGTAAATTATGACTTGCAGGTTTTGTGATAACACCTTATGAATATCTAGATAACAAATTCGTACAAGGTCGTCGATTACTAGCCTTCACTCCTTTCCACATGCTTCAAAATACTGTAAAGCGGGAATTTTCGCGACGTCTTTTTTCATTTTCTAGCATTCTTGAATTCGCGGTTGTCAGTCAATCTACTTAATCATCTAATACGGGACTTTCGAGATAGGAACTCTCCTGTAATTAAAGGCGGAAACGATCTCCGCAAATACCAGTAAGAAGAACAAGTTAAGCTTTTTTAAAAAGCTTCCCGGTTTATAGCCATCAATACATTTATTGGGCATATATATATGTAACAAAGAATTAAATAATTGGAATGATTGTTTAATCTGGGATAAAATGTACTACACCCTGCTAAGCTCACCTCATTGTACTGTATTGTCTACATTGACAAATATATATACAAACAATTAGTTTTACAAATCATACTGGCATCCCTAGGAGCAACGAATCCATACCCGTGTGTATGGATACATTTATAAATTGTAAAAGATGCTTTATATCAAAATATTAAATTTCAACCTGTTACACGATATTTTATGAAATATTCAAACAATCTTTGGTTTAAAGCTGCGACAAAACAGTTTCATTAGTGTTCGGGCCGTAGATATATAATTATGCACATTTCCCATATCCGGAAGCCCTCAGGATAGATAATATTACAGAGAAATTCTGCTGATCGGATCAGATTCCGACCTTTTTAAAATACAGTTTGACGGATTCCTAAAGCTACCATGGCGACCGGGAATAAAGAAACGATTGCCTTACCCTATACCAGTTGACTCCAATGTAGCTAGTTTGAGTATTTGTCGTCCCTTACTTGTCCACGGTTGTATTTCGCAAACTGATTACATTGAAGGCAATGACAATGTAAAATTTATGAGGCAATCGGTTCATAGTTAAATGCAAGTTTTTCCAATGTCTACTAGAATGGTTTATATCGATGTGCAAATCAGCGGGATTACGGGGACGACGCACATCATTTAGCACCAGTATTACGCGGGAACTTCTGACTTCTGACCAATGAGTAAGCTTTGTTTTCGTTTCTGCAGACATGCTTGCAGCAAACCATTCTAGTACCCGATTCTCATGGAAACCGGGAATAACTGGATTACAGATCTATTGAATGAATATATACAACCCTTAAAAAACAAACTGTTTATGAAATTGAAGTGTACTTTTAATTTGTCCTACATGACAATTATTTAACTAAACTTTGACGAAAAACAATTAATCTGAAGCGCTACAAATAGATTAAATATAAATTACCCTTAGCTCAACAATGTTGATTAATTACTGATTCCCTCTCAAGGTATTGATATATTGATTTTTTTCCTAAAATAAAAGATTTCTTTCCGGATTTAACACGACTCAAAAGTCCCGTATTACAACAAAATTTTCACGACAGTTTTATTTTCGCGCTTCATTCCTATACGAGAAAATAGAAAATAAAACTGCCGCGAAAATTTCCCTGTTTATATTACAGCAAGTTTAGAAATTCTACTAAAACTACCTTGTGATGAATATAAGATTGTTTTTGGGCTTCAAAAGGATCAGAAAGGATAACATTATCTATAACGAGTTCAAAGTTGCTACAAAATAATCAATGAAGGAATAATGAGTACATGAGACAAAGTATCTACAAATACAAGGAAAAACGAGCAACTGAACAACGCTTTGATTGTTGTTCTTAATCTTGAAGTCACCATGTGCATTTTTTTTTTTGTTAAAAAACTGAAAAATCAGTCTGTAAGAAAACAAAACCTTGAAATTTCACACAATTTGATACAATAATTATAAAGTAAAATAACAGTAAACATTTACAATGGCCGAAAACAACAATCACATGCAATCAAAAGGAGACCAACACTTAAGGATGTAGTAAGGTGAAAATAAAAATATCAACGATTTTAAATTAATGCTATAAATGGAAAGAGCATTGATAAAGGAACAAATTCAGCCAAAAATATTGATAGGTTATGGGCCTTATTTTCAAGATATTTCACATTTAAAAAAATGGCGGGAAAATACCACCTTGGACTTTTACCTTACTATATCATGGAAACATTAATGGGTCCTATCACATGGAAGAAAAATCTACATTCTAATGAAATTTTCCTTACTGTGCTTAAATGAACCACTGAAGCCTTTGATGACTAGAAAATTAGGTGTAATGGGGCAAAATATTTTACATAAGAATAATGGATAAAACCCGAGCAATCCGAATAACTTAAACAAAATCCAAAAAACCTCACCTTACTACATCCTTAAAAAACCACATAACAGACTTGAGACAATTGTAAATGGCAGTCGGACTTGATACCGGTATTAACAAAAGCTAGCGTTAGGGTTAGACCGATTTATGGGTACCTAAACCTCCCTTTTCTCTATCCCCTTTCCCTATAGTATAATAAACATACGAATAAAACCAAATACTGGTAGACTACTAACTTTTTAACCACAATCTTGAAAAAGAAAAGAAATTGACAAAACGTAATTTAGAAAATGGATCAAAGAGTGCTCGACGCTGAACCGTCGGCTAGCTATAGAAACCTAGTCTGCTGGTAAAACACTGTCGCACTACGGAAGAAAAAATCGCACTACGATTAAACTAAAATTCACGAACTACATACAATCTAAAAATACAAGGTTAAGTGAAATTGTTCTGTTTGGGATTCGAACCCAAATCTTTTGCTTTAAAAGCAAAATGAAGTATCACTTTTTAATAACAGAACATCATATGAATGTACATATCTGAAAACATAATCAGTGAAGGGATAAGGAGTAAATGCACATGAGACAACGTTTCTACAAATACATGGTACAAACAAGCAACGGAACGACACTTTTATTGTTGTTCTTTATCTTGAAGTCACCGTCAGGCCTTAAACACATAGTCAGTGCAAGACAACGAATTGACCATTAAATAGCAAGTACATGTAGGTACCCATCTATTATCTTATCTCCTCTTGAACTACTCAGTAGATTTTCGTGATATAATGAGTTTGTGTACCTTCTTTTTAAGAATTTGATTTGATTAATTTTTAATTTCTGTAATATAATGGGGAGAAGGGATATATATTATATTAGTGAGCTTTACGCACAGTTTTTCTAGTATAAGGGTCTTTTTCACTTTCTCTAGATAATTGATTCTGCATTCTGCAGAGTTTATTATTGTATGTTTCAACACACAGTTTTGCACCGATATTCATTACCGTACACTTCAAGCACTTTATTGAACGTTTCTATATTTTAGAGAAAAAAAACTATTTAAGAATCACTTTTGTGCTTGAATCGACGATTTTTTTCAGCGGGATATTTTCTATGGAATATCTCCCTCACGCAAAGCTCTGTTCTTAGCTGATTTTTGGCTTCAATTTAGATCATATTGGTTATTTGTTCTCTATCAATTTCTAAACATCTTTGAGTTTATGGTCTTCCAAACATTTAGATTTTATGTGCACTGAAGGGACATAAGTTGTTGAAATGCGCATATGCAGAGCCTAAATTCGCAGTAACTTCGGTATTTAGTTATTTGTTACCACTGGGTCGATGCCTCTGCTGGTGGACTGTTAGGCCCAAGGTTATTTACCAGCCTAGTAGTCAGTACTTCGGTGTTGATCCTAAAGCCGATTCTATTTGGAACCTTGCAATATCTAAAATTTTGTAAATTTTGTGGAAAACTAAGGAGTATCTCCCTCATGCAAAGCTCTGTCCTTAGCTGATTTTTGGCTTTGATTTAGATCATATTGTTTATTTGTTCTCTACCAGTTTCTAAGCATCTTTGAGATTATGGTCTTCCAAACATTTAGATTTTATCGGCACTGAAGAGACATAATGTTGTTGAAATGCGCATATACCTATAGAATAATGGAAGTTTTGTTTCGGATACAAGAAATATTGTCGATATAATGGACGAGCCCACTTTGTGGGCGAGTCTATCATTGGAGACACTATTTGAAGTATCCCAAACAAAACTTCCATTATTCTTCTTATCGGTAATTAACGAATTGGTTTGATGCAACAAATTTTGAAAAATGAAAATCAATTTCGAAGAAATCATGAAATTAACTATTGATTAGAAAAATAATTTTTGCAAACCCTTACGGTTTTAAAATTTGTAGATGTATATTTCTTTCTTTACATTGATGTGCTGATTGACAAGATAGACGTGATTTAGGGAACTTTTTGCCAATATTTTTTCGTATTTGGGCAGTAGCGAATATTGAGAATATTTGACCCAAGAGATCAAAGGAAATTCATACAAATTACCGATAAAGAACCTTAATTCGCAGTAACTTTGGTATTTAGTTATTCACAAAGATTCAATCATTTCTGATATTGGTTGTATCAGGTCTACATGATATGAGTATAGAAAACAAGTAACCTCAGGTATACCGCAAGTGTCAGTGTTTGGGCCGCTATTATTCGCCATTTTTATAAATGACTTAACGGATATGGTGGACTCTGATGTATATTTATTTGCGGACGATACCAAGGTACATCATAAGTAGAAAAGAAGACTTGAGACAATTTCAAAAGGATCTATATAAACTATCAAACTGGAGTGATACATGGCTTCTATGGTTTCATCCAGATAAATGCAAGCATATGCACATCGGCAAACCAGGTCCAGACCCAGACAATAGCTATAAACTGAAAGAAACTGTATTACAGCAAACTACAGAAGAAAAAGACATCGGAGAAATAATAGTTTCCGAACTAAATTTTGATAGACATATTAGTGAAAAAGTAAACTAGGCTAATTTTATGTTCGCATTACTAAGGAGAACTGTTCGTTACCTCGATATAGATATCTTCGTAGAACTATATAAAACGTTAGTAAGAACACTACTTGAATTTGCGAGCTCATGCTTGGCATCCAAACAAAGTAAAACACGTAGACATGATTGAATCAGTGAAACGAAGAGCCACAAAACAATTACCTGGTGAAAAGAATTTAACATACCCAAAGCGACTCAAGAAACTCAAATTACCATCACAGAACTTAAGAACGGTACGAGGTGATATGATTGAACTATACAAAATTTTTAATGGTAAATATGAAGAAGAATCAGCTGCATTTGTAAAACTATCGACAGACATGTCATCAAGAATAGGAATACGAGGTAAAAGTCTAAAAATATATCCACGACGTGCAAAGACGGAATTAAGAAAAAATTGCTTTTGTCATCAGAATAACCAAAACATGGTACAATTTACCTGATGAGGTTGTAATATCACCAACAGTAAATACATTTGAAACATTGGAACAAGCAACAGATGTTATATGAAAATCACCAGAGGAAGAGCAGACGATTACGATATTGAAATTGGTGAAAAGGAAACTAAAGATCCTGTATTAGTTACAGAACCTAAGTAAACTTAAGTAAGTGATAAATTGTTTCACTTTGATTTTGTGAACATACATTTATTTGCCAGGTGCTTACAGTGAATTGCCAAATCAACACTCTAAGAAAAGTTGTAAATAATATATAGACTAGTTGTACACGAAAATTATGAAATGTGATACAAAATCTACTTCATATTGTATGATGTTTGTATAGTTAATCTATCAAAAAGAACATCTAAGTTTTTCTTGGGGTTAACAAAGACATAATTAGTGAAAGCCCATGTTTTATTGGAGATTTAACTTTGTGTAGGCCTTTGTGTAGCGTAGTTAACCAAAAATAACTCATTATCACGGACGGTTTAAATGAGATTTTACCTGGGAAGTTAAATTCCTATCAAAATGTTTGTGCTTCTATAATTGTGCATCGCATATACCAATTGTTCAATTCTAACAAATCATGGCATGATATATGAGTAAAACTCATTGTTGAAGGCCTCGTGGTGACTTCAAGATGAAGAACAATTGAAGCGTTGTTTTATTACTTAGTATTATCATTTATTTGTAGAGACTTTGTCTCATGTGCACTTACTCCATATCCATTCATTGTTTATAATAATTATTTTCGATTCTTATATGGATAAAAACAAAATGAATATTATCAAAATTAGGGCAAAATGTATAAAATTACATAATTTGAAAATATAGGACAATAACTCCTAAACTGGTATTCAGATTGTCTTCAAAATTTCAAAGTAGGTAGATCTTTCTATGCCTAACATTTTTGCAATTTAGAGTTGACCTCTTTCTGTTATAATTTTTTCCTATATAAAATTATTTAAATTTTGAAAATTTTACGGAAAAAGGTTAATAACTCCAAAACATGTATTCAAATCTTTTTTCAGCATTACAAGGCAGGTAGACAGGCTGACAACTTTTACTCATAACAGATCTTTGATATCTGTAACGATTTTTGGGTTACAACAATGTATTTGCAAAAAGCAACAATTTACCTCATGTGCTACTTTTAGTAACAGCAGCCATTTTGTTTTTTTTCCAAACCAATCAAACTTAATTTTTCTAGATACCCTTGTTATGATGTAGGTAAATGTTGGATAAATTGGCTCATTGGTTTCATAGGAGAAGCTTTTTGATTTTGTTCCCATTGGGTTCAATTTTAAAAAATGTTTCCCGCTAGCGGCCATCTTGGATATACGGACTTGCCATACATATTTTAAATAGGGACCATCTAAGGACATTTGTGACAAAGTAGGGTTCCAAATGGCCATGTAGTTTCAGACAAGAAGATCTTTGTATGTGTTTTAAAATATTTAGTGCAATGTTTAACCAAGTTCCCAATTGGTGGCCATCTTGGATGAGGTGCAGGCACGTCAGACAACTTCCATCATGAAGATGAAATGAAGTCCTTGACATGCTGCAAAATTTTGTATCGAAAACTTTACCTCTATTTCAAACTAATTTTGAAATACAAGACAAAATGTATAAAAAATATGAATGATGAAAATTTGAAAAATAAAGTGCAATAACTCTTACATGAGTATTTAGATTTTCTTCAAGAGTTCCAGGTGGGTAGATCGTGAAATGCCGAACATTTTTTGCAATTAAAAGTTGACCTCTATCTATTATAGTTTTAGTTGTATGATAAAAATTTTTGAAAATATGAAAATTTGGAAAATTGTGTGGAAAAAGGGCAATAGCTCCAAACAGTCACATTTTCTACAAAATTGCAGGGCTTGTAGATCTTGTCATGCTGATGTCAGATTTTTTATATCTCTGTAACCATTTTTGAGTTATTTCCCCAAAACACCAATTATCCTATGTGCTATTGTAGTAACGGCAGCCAGGATGTTTGGTCCTTGGACTAATCCAACACAATTTTGAATCTTAATACCCTGTTGATGATTCACACCAATGGTGAATGAAAGGATATGGAGTAAATTTACATGAGACACAGTCTCTACAAATACATGGTAAAACAAGCAATGAAACAACGCTTTTATTGTTGTTCTTCATCTTGAAGTCATCATGAGGCCTTCATTAATGAACTTAGCTCATCAAAGTAAGTTCAAGACGGCCCCTAGCACCGATTTGAGCGGAATTCTTCGCTGATTGTGTTTAAATTGTTCAGTGATTTCAGAGGAGAAGATTTTTGAAAAAGTTTACGACGGACGGACGACGGACACCGACAGACGCCAAGTGATGTCAATAGATTACATGACCCTTTGGGTTAGGTGGGCTAAAAATTCCATTTTCAATTTTCAATTATTAGTATCATTGATTTCACAGACAAGGAATTTAAAGATCATTATCTCTAAATGGTATTTCTATTCTTCAAACCAAAAAGCCACAAAAAAATTCTCATTAACCAACAAAGTGGTTTTTACTCACAATAGATTTTAATCTTATGGTTTGAATGATGTTGGTGCTATCATGATCAGTCATTGTACAAATCCCCTCTATTATAACATTATTTTCATTATGTAATCCCATTTCACATGTTTTATATTTTTCGTTTCTTCTGATAATTCTCTCTTTTTTTCTTCTCTTATTCCAATAAATTTTGTCCGATTGTTTTTTTTTTAAATAGCTGAATGGAATGATTTCAAACTTTTTGAAGTTAAATGATATGCGTTTAAAACTTTCGTAATGGCCGCCAAAATATGTCACAATTTTGTACGATTATTTTCTTGAATATTGATTTCTAGATAGATTTTAATGCTGCGAATAAAATGGAATCATTGAATTGAGGCTATTGCGTGCAATGAGAAACCAAAGTCAATTATTACCCCTGATAATAAATACAGATGGCGCTGCATCTAATCAGGTCCATATCAGCTTCCTGCTTATAAGTCATAATCCTGAAATATTATCCCTTTCACCTGTGGTTGTGTCATTTACTATTCAAATAAGGGTGGTTATTTATTCCCCCAAAACAAAATATGAACAATTAAAAAAAAAGAAATGGTAACATGCAATATGAAAAAACAGGATTAATCAGCTAAGCAGCTAAAAAAGTCAGGTTTGTAAACTTCATTTCCTACTAACAAATCAACATGTGGCAAGTTCTTTTTCTCTTTGAATGTTAAACTGGGTTTGTTTTGATGTCCACTTTATTTATTGATAAATATTGATAAAATCAAACTAGTATATTAATCAATTAGTTGCTTAATTTGATCTCAAACAAAAATATACACAGGATGGAGGTGAGAATAGTAATAAACCTTTAATTTTTTCTTAAGTTTAGTAATTATACAAGATATATTGAAGAGATATTTCATTTTCAAGATCTTAAGTAAAACAGTTTTTCTCAAAATTAATATGATTCTAACATTGATTTTAACAGAAAAATGTTTTAAATAACAGTTTTCTATTTTAATACATACCATCGACCTAGTAAAAGGTATGAAAGAATGGTATCTGGAACAACATTGTAGTTAAGATTAAAACTGTTTGGTAGATGCAGGGTAGGGGAGGGGGTAACGCCCTCTATATTGGTAGGTCTGGATGTGCAGCCTAAAAGGGTATGTTGTCTGGTTTGAAATATATAAATATAGGAAATATCAGAAGAAATATATAAGTGTGTCTTATATGTCTAAGCAAAATGACATCATCCATATATTCATTACCCCAGGGTGGTACTCTCCGTTATCATCTGTACCTAGACAGGTCCCCAGAAAAAATTTTATCCCCCAAAAATAATGATTTTTTTACTTACTACCCCCCAAAATAGTTCTTAATTTCCTATGCAAACAAAACACCCCAAAATATAACACGGTACTAGCCCATCCCCAAAAATTATCTCATAATTAGTATCACCCAAATAAATAGCTAAGAATATTTCCTGGCCCCCCAAAAGTAGCAACATATTCTTGAACCCCCCCCCCACAAAAAAAGCAAAAATCAGAAATTCAAACCCCATAAAATAGGACCAGCCTAGGTACAGGAAAAATTTGGAGTACAGGTCTTCCTGGCATCATTACGCTATTCAGGAATATATTTATAGGTTGCAAAATTTCAGAAATATAAGAAAGGTTTCCTTTTTCACTTTTGGCAAAATATATGAATATTGGTTAGGTTTAAATTTTACTGCTAGTACATCCGTTCCAATATATATGTAAAGTTACCCAAAACCACCCCCTGTGGGTAGACTAAATAAAGACAAAAAGTTTGAAGAAATTGTAAATGAGCACACTAGGGCAAATTGTGTGACAATGGAGATTTGGTCATGGCTTACACGGATTTATTGCCCAATATGAAGTTGCTGTTAACATTCCCACTTTCTTAATAAAGGGACTAGAATGAACAAAAAACTACTAAGTGATAGATCGTTATCAAGTAAAAGGGTCCACATTGAAAGATTTATAGGACTGGCCAAAACAATCAAGGTATTATAGATACCACTGATTATATCTGAAACAAAGCTTGCTAGTGAAATCATATTTATATGCTCAATGCTTTGCAATTTCAGAAAATGTATAGATAGTTCGTATGAGAGTTTTTAAAAATCTTAAAATCTAATTTGAAGTCTTCGATTTATGACATTAAAAATAATAATTTGAACATATTCATCGACAAGCTTTATTTTACTAAGTTCATTTTTATCGGGATTTTTATGAGAACAAATTCATTTATACTGAAATGCAAAGGAGAAAATATTTCAATATATCATCATGTTTATGTTCACTCCTTATAATTTACATTCAGTCAAATGAATACTTGTATCAATATTTATAAAATAATTTTCTCAAAACAGTATTTCTAAAATGCTTTTCATAAAGATCATGAAATTAATTAATCTTATTAATTAGATGTAATTAGATAAAACATGAAGCAATCTGTACTGGTTTAGATAATTTATGTGTAAACACTGTATTAACTGACCAGCAGGAAGCTGATAAGGACCTGATTAAGTTGTATGCCACCTGGAATAATGAGGAGATAAATCTGACTTTGGTTTCTCATTGCAAATCTAGTTGTTATTTAGTTTACTTCTAAGATAATACTGAGATATCATCTCATTCTTTTACATTTAGAGATTTTTTAGGTCGGGATCATGCCATAATTAAGTATATTTTCTATCAAAGTATTACAACAAGAGAACAAGAAGAAAAATAAATATTTTTTTACTACCAACAGAAAATCAAGATAATTTAATCCAAAAAAAAATCAACCTGAGAGAAGAAAACACATAAGAAATTAAGTCAATTTCCCACTGCTGGTGCCTTAGTTTTGTGGCGTTTTTGTTCATTTTTGTTTGTTTGTTGTGTCTTTGTAATACTGTCTCAATTCGTGTTGCTCTGAATTGCCGTGATTTTGGATTTATGATTTTGGAATTTCCCCTTTCCTTATTCTTGCTTCGGTATTCGTTTGTCGGTGTATTTCAACGTTCAGTTATGTCTATATTTTTGTGATGTGACATACTATTCCAAATAATTGGGAAGCTACTGGTTTTAACTAATGAATTAAAGATACCGTCCCACATAAACCCGACCTGGAGTATCCCCAAGGAAAAGACTAAATTACACTTTCTTATCAAAGTACAAGACTCTGGCAATGATAAAATATAAATTTCAAACAA
This sequence comes from Modiolus philippinarum, assembly GCA_002080025.1. NCBI lineage: Eukaryota > Metazoa > Mollusca > Bivalvia > Mytilida > Modiolidae > Modiolus > Modiolus philippinarum. The sequence goes on along the minus strand of MJUU01067954.1, from coordinate 39,236 downwards.
CGCTACATCCATTTTTAGCTCACCTGACCCGAAGGGTCAGTGTGAGCTATTGCCATCACTTGACGTCCGTCGTCCTGCGTCCGTCGTCTGTTTACTTTTCACATTTTTATCTTCTCCTCTGAAACCACTGAAGCAAATTCAACCAAACTTAAAAGGGATGGTGTACTAAAGGTCCTTTACAAAGATTGGTCATTTTGTTCCCATCCTACAAAAAACATGGCCGCCAGCGCGGAACTTAGGTTTAACATTGGACCCTATGGGAAAAATCACATTTTCATCTTTTCCTCTGGAATCGCTGAAGCAAATTCAACAAAACTTTACAGGAATGATGTACTGGAGGTCCTCCATTAAGAGTGCTCATTTTGTTCCGATCTAATAAAAAATATGACCGCCAGTGCGGAACTTAGGTTTAACATTTGACCCAATGGGAAAAATCACATTTTCATCTTTTCCTCTGAAACCGCTGCTGAAGCAAATTCAACAAAATTTACAGGAATGATGTACTAGAAGTCCTTCACTATGAATGCTCATTTTGTTCCGATCTGATAAAAAACATGGCCGCAAGCGCGGAACTTGGGTTTAACATTGGACCCTATGGGAAAATCACATTTTCATCTTTTCCTCTAGGACCGCTGAAGCAAATTCAACAAAACTTCACAGGAATGATGTACTAGAGGTCTTTCACTATGAATGCTCATTTTGTTCCGATCTAATAAAAAACATGACCGCCAGTGCGGAACTTAGGTTTAACTTTTGACCCAATGGGAAAAATCACATTTTGATCTTCTCCTCTGGAACCGCTGAAGCAAATTCAAAAAAATTTACAGGAATGATGTACTAGAAGTCCTTCACTATGAATGCTCATTTTGTTCCGATCTGATAAAAAACATGGCCGCCAGCGCGGAACTTAGGTTTAACATTGGACCCTAATGAAAAAATCACGTTTTCTTCTTTTCCTCTGAAATCGCTGAAGCAAATTCAACAAAACTTTACAGGAATAATATACTAGAGGTCCTTCACTAAGAATGGTCATTTTGTTCTGATCCGATTAAAAACATGGCCGCCAGCGCGGAACTTAGGTTTAACATTGGACCCTATGGGAAAATCACATTTTCATCTTCTCCTCTGAAATCGCTGAAGCAAATTCAACAAAACTTTACAGGAATGATATACTAGAGGTCCTTCACTAAGAATGGTCATTTTGTTCTGATCCGATAAAAAACATGGCCGCCAGCGCGGAACTTAGGTTTAACATTGGACCCAATGGGAAAAATCACATTTTCATCTTTTCCTCTGAAACCGCTGAAGCAAATTCAACAAAACTTTACAGGAATGATGTACTAGAGGTCCTAACTAAGTATGCTCATTTTGCTCTGATCTGATTAAAAAAAACATGGCTGTCAGCACAGAACTTAGGTTCAACATTGGAACCTATGGGAAAATCACATTTTCATCTTTTCCTCTAGAACCGCTGAAGCAAATTCAACAAAACTTTACAGGAATGATGTGCTAGAGGTCTTTCAATATAAATGCTCATTTTGTTCCGATCCGATGAAAAACATGGCCGCCAGCGTGGAACTTAGGTTTAACATTGGACCCAAAAGGAAAATCACATTTACATCTTTTCCTCTGGAACCGCGGAAGCAAATTCAACAAAACTTTACAGGAATGATGTACTAGAGGTCCTTCATTAAGAATGCTCATTTTGTTCCGATCTAATAAAAAACAATGACCGCCAGTGCGGAACTTAGGTTTAACATTGGACCCAATGGGAAAAATCACATTTTCATCTTTTCCTCTGAAACCGCTGAAGCAAATTCAACAAAACTTTACAGGAATGATGTACTTCAGGTCCTTCCCTAAAAATGCTCATTTTGTTCCGATCTGATAAAAAACATGGCCGCCAGCTCGGAACTTAGTTTTAACATTAGACCCTATGGGAAAAATCACATTTTCATCTTTTCCTCTGAAATCGCTGTAGCAAATTCAACAAAACTTTACAGGAATGATATACTAGAGGTATTTCACTAAGAATGGTCATTTTGTTCTGATCCGATGAAAAACATGGCCGCCAGCGCGGAACTTAGGTTTAACATTGGACCCTATGGGAAAATCACATTTACATCTTCTCCTCTGTAATCGCTGAAGCAAATTCAACAAAACTTTACAGGAATGATATACTAGAGGTCCTTCACTAAGAATGGTCATTTTGTTCTGATCCGATAAAAAACATGGCTGCCAGCACAGAACTCAGGTTTAACATTGGAACCTATGGGAAAATCACATTTTCATCTTTTCCTCTAGAACCGCTGAAGCAAATTCAACAAAACTTTACAGGAATGATGTACTAAAGCTCTTTCACTATGAATGCTTATTTTCTTGCGATCCGATAAAAAACATGGCCGCCAGCGTGGAACTTAGGTTTAACATTGGACCCAAAAGGAAAATCACATTTTCATCTTTTCCTCTGGAACCGCGGAAGCAAATTCAACAAAACTTTACAGTAATGATGGACTAGAGGTCCTTTATTAAGAATGCTCATTTTGTTCTGATCTAATAAAAAACATGGCCGCCAGTGCGGAACTTAGGTTTAACATTGGACCCAATGGGAAAAATCACATTTTCATCTCTTCCTCTGAAACTGCTGAAGCAAATTCAACACAACTTTACATGAATGATGTACTTCAGGTCCTTCACTAAGATTGCTCATTTTGTTTAGATTTTATCTGCACTGAAGAGACATAAGTTGTCGAAATGCGCATATGCAGAAAGTAAATTCATAGTAACTTCGGTATTTAGTTATTTGTTCCGATCCGATAAAAAACATGGCGACCAGCAGGGAACATTAACATTGGACCCCAAGGGAAAATCTCATTTTCATCTTCTCCTCTGAAAAGACCTAAGCAAATTCAACCAAACTTCACAGGAAGGATGAACTAAAGGTCCTTAACAAAGATTACTCATTTCGTTCCGATCCGATAAAAAACATGGCCGCCAGCAAGGAACACATCCTAACATTGGACCCTATGGGAAAATAACATTTTCATCTTCTCTTCTGAAACAGCTTAAGCAAATTCAACCAAACTTTAAAGGAATGATGAATGGAAGGTTCTTTACAAAGATTGCTCATTTTGTTCCTATCTGATGAAAAACATGGCTCGCGGCACGGAACAAAGTTTAACATTGAACTCTATGGGAATCACATTTTCATCTTTTCCTTTAAAACCTCTTAAGCAAATTCAACCAAACTTTACAGGAATGGTGTACTGAATGTCCTTTACAAAGATTGCCCATTCCGTTCTGATCAGATGAAAAACATGGCTATCAGCAAGGAACATAGTTTAAAATTGGACATTATGGAAAAATCACATTTTCATCTCCCCTGAAACCGCTGCAGCAAATTTATAGGACTGATGTACTAAAGGTCCTTAACAAAGATTCCTCATTTTGTTCTTATTCTCTGAAACTGTTGTGAAGCAAATTGTATGGGAATGATGAGTAGAAGGTCCATTGCAAAGTTTACTCATTTCGATAGGACAAAAAACACAGGTGCGAATAGAAAACATAGCTAAACATTAGACCTACATTGGTAAAAACATCATTTTTGGTCATGCATGGCAGAGAAGTATTTTGTCAGGTCAGTCTCTGAGCCTCTAGTCTTATTTCTCATCGGTAACAAACATAAAAACTCACAATCGCTCACAATAGCCCCAAAATGGACCATCACAATATAAAAATAGCCGGGCACTAATTAAGTACATTGGAAGAAACGTGGCATCAAAAACTATTAACATGGGGAATTAGTGTAGATACTTGTATACACACATTGCATCAGGCAACTTGACAAAACTGGTTAATTGAGTTTAAAAGGTTTTTCGCTCTCCCGCCAGCAATAGCAGAGGTATAGCTATTTTATTTAAAAAAAAGTTTAAAATATAAAATTCATGATATACGTAAAGATTAGAATGATAACTTCTTTAGTTCACCCGGCTATAACCGTGTTGATCTTCTGTAATTACTTAGCGTCCTTCGTCCGTTCCCCTTTGACAATTTTTCATTCAAATATCGTCTCCTTCCAAATTAATGGGCCAGTCTGAACCATACTTGGTCGCAAAAGTCCATTGGTGGTCCCCTTTAAAAATATTACCGTAATGCAATTTTGGCCGCCAGCGGGAAGATTCTTTTTAAATTATGACCCCATATGAAAGCATTCAAAGATCTCTTCTTAAGTCGCAGAGACAATTAAAACCAAATTTGGTGAGAAAAGTCCCTGAGTGGTCCCCTTTTAAAAAATATGTTTGGCAAGTCTGGCTGCCAGCGGCACACTTAGCTTAACGTTGGGTCCTATAGCGAAACATATTCAAAAATCTTCTCTTCTGAAAGAACCAGTTTTAACCATATTTGGACACAATGACTCTCATTTGGTCCATTTTGAAAATGTGTCAGATATGTCTACATCGCACCCAAGATGGCCGACACGGGAAAATAGTTCAGTTGAACCCCATGGGAAAGCATTTCAAACTCTTCCATCTGAAGCTTCCGAGCAAATTTGAACCAAACTTGGTCATAATACTCCTTTGGTTGTCACTTTAAAATGTGTCCATTAAGTCTGCACAAAATCCAAGATGACCGAAACTGCAGGACTTTTTTGACATCGGATGCTATATTCAAAGATGTTTTCCTCTGAAAGCTCTTGACCATTTCTAAGCCATGGTAATTAGATGGCTCAAGTCATGGAAGGCGACAGCAGGTCTGCACTCCATCCGAAATAGTTGTCAGTGGGAAACATAGCCTAACTTCAGTACTTCGGTGCTGACCCGAAAGCCGATTATTTTTGAAACCTTACAATATCTAAATTTTTGTAAATTTTGTTGAAAACTAAGGAGTATCACCATCATGCATAGCTCTGTCCTTAGCTAATTTTGGCTTTACATTTAGATCATACTGGTTATTTGTTCTCTATCAGTTTTTGAATATCTTTGAGTATATGGTCTTCCAAACGTTTAGATTTTATCTGCACTGAAGAGACATAAATTGTCGAATTGCGCATATGCAGAAAGTAAATTCACAGTAAACTCGGTATTTAGTTATTTTGATCATATAATTATGTAATAGCAACTTGTGTAGAGGGCTGCATCCGGATTTACATACTGCTTAAGGACCTCGAAACGGACCGTGTACCTTGTTGCCGAAGGCAAGGGCTGTAACAAGATACAGGTCCGTATCAAGGTCCTTAGGCAGTCTGTAAATATGTTGCAGCCCGATACACAAGTTTCTATTACTTTTATTTCATTGAACAAATTTACCAGTCAAACGCATTATTTTAACGTTTTTCCTCTTTTTTAATTTACGAAAATAATTTAATACTAAATGGTGTTTGATGAAATTAAAAGATATAGGCATGAAATGTTATTTTACTACTTTCTGACTTTCTGAAACTGATTAATGTTTACAACAGTGTGAGATTTATTTCTCTTTTTTTCTTATCTTTCTAGGCTGACAGGTTGAAAAAAAAATCGAATAAATTGTGATTTTTAAGCTCAATTTCTGTTATTGTTCTGCTTACGTCACCACCGGGCTGTCTTTCCTCAGCGGACTGTATCGGATATTAATACAGCCCGCACAAGCGATACAGTCCGCTCAGAGTATTTATTTGATTGTATGTTGAAATACAGTGTACCATGTGATAGTAGTTGAACCAATTGAACTATTTGTAACAACAGTGATATGAAATAACATCAATTACTAACTGTATATATCAATATTGGCCTTTAGCGATACAGGCCCTTGAGAGACTCGTGTTGACTATCGATGATAACACAGACTTTTGGCAAATTCAAAAAATAAAATTATGTCGTCGGTTATAATTTCTTAAGATTAAAATGTTGTCCAAGACTATATTTATAATACTACAAATTACCTAGGTTTGAATGAATTAAATAAATAAATTCAAATATTGGATTAAGTTGTTGTTTGTAAAGACGAAAATTCACTTAACACGTATTTATATGAAAGGGAACCCATAAAGAACCCAGTCGTTTAGATTATATTATAATTTCTCCAGACTTCGTACATTTAATGACGGATTCCAAGAATACATCTTCTGATTTACATGTATTGACTAAACCACGTCTTCATCTGAAATGAAGAGACATAAATTGTCGAAATGGCCATCTGAATAAACCAATTAACGTCGGTATTTAGTTATACTCCTTTCATATCGTATTTATAAAAATATTCAATAAAGACTCGATAATCCAAAGACTTAACAAATAGCAGGACATGCCTACCATATCTCTCGGCTTAATATTTTTTATTTTAATTTTGTTTGTTTGTTTTTATGTTTTGTTCCGTTCTTTATCTTTGATTTGTTTGTTTTTTATTTTAGTTATTTGATTTTGTTTTTTGTTTTTTGTTTTTGTAATTTTTTTTGTTTTGTTTTGTGTGTTGAAATCCACTTGAATTTTGTTCATTTAAATGTTCACTGTCGGTTTTATATAATTGTGATACATCAAAAGAATTTGAAAGTAAATAAGAAAATAGGTTAAAATTTAAAATCAAACATCCAAAAATTCACAACTGTCACAAATTGAGAATCAAATAAACAAATAAGAACGACAACGCCACAAAAGTAAAACACTAGTACTACAAAAATAGGAGGTGTAATTAGGTACTCAGGGAAGACATAATCTGCTCCACAAGTCGCACCTGTCAAAAGTCTGGTTTTGTCAGAGTCAGTTTTTAACTGTGCATCTTCTCAAAAATGTCACATCTGGGAAATAAACACATTGTTAAGATCTTTCAAATCATGGCTACGACCATAAAACTTCTGTAGTGGCAAATTCAACAGTGATTGAACTTTTACTTGGTATAAAAGTTTTTGAGAAAGTAATTTTCATCTGTTGAATGACATATTAACAACTTCTTTTTGTACAATTGTTGAACATATGTTTGTGTTTAAGCGATATTCTTTATTTGATATTATATTTCAAATGTATCTAAAAAGCAATGTTGTGTCAGAATATAATTAAATTTGATGTAGTTAAGAAAAGACCGACTTGAAATGAGTTTTATTTTCATGCCCCGCCGTAATGGGGCATTTAGATTAATCCTTTGTTAATATGTACGTACGTATGTACGTCCAGGCACTTTTAATGAGTATTTCCTAGCTTATGTATGCAGTAAAATGATTAGTCTGAAGCTTTGGTATGATTAGTTGTACTGTCTTTCCTTTTCAAGTTCATCATTCATGTAATTCCTTTTTGCCGATAGTTTTAAGTTGGTGGGGCATCAATGTCCCATGAACATATAATCTTTATTATATTTTTAAAAGCTTTTATTGGAATTCATCACAAGGTATGCTTCCTCAAATAAATGTGGCTCAAGCTGAAAAGAAAAGTTTCAAGCAAATATAGATTAAGAGAACATATACACAAAAAGCCTTTATTAAATGTCCCAATTTGAAGTTTTCAACTTTAAATAGATTTGCAAACATATTCTTGATAAATAACATTAAATTGCTAAGCAATTTAGTAACTGGCTTTTTAGAAAGCAATAAAACAATATGGAGTAAATGCATGTGAGACAAACTTCCTTTAAATCATGGTAGAACCAGGCTTTATTGCTGTCATTCACCTTAACGTCACAATGATGTCTCAAATAATTTACTTTGCTCATACTTCGGGAGACTAAAACGATAATGATGAATTTTTCACATTTTTTGTGATTGAAAGTTTATTTAACGCACTGCAGAATTTTACGAAAAAAAAATCAGTTTGTTACCGAACACAATTTTCCAGTAGAAGTTTCTGCATAAATGTTACTTATTTGTTTGATTCATTGTCAATTCAGTATGCAAATCGCTTTGACAAGATTTTAATGGTTAACTCCTATTTTTATAATATGCGCAAGGTGAATGTGCAGTTTTAGACACAAGAACCACCTTAAAATAAATTCTAGTTGGCCCTTTGCATCGATTTGAACTGAATTGTTTGTTCGATGTCTAACATTGCTACACTCATGTATGTTAATGTTCCCCGATGGATCAGGATCATAATAGTCCACAAACATTTAATTTGTGCCCTTTTTAGAGTTAGATATCATGATTATCGTGAAAAAATGTCATTTGTTTGGAGAATCCCAATTATTCTTGATGGCAATCACAGCACTTGCGGAACGTTAAGTTTTTTTTCCTTTATAAACAAGGCAAAATACTTTTGTGATAAGTTTTTAAAAAATATCTCTAATAGAATAAATTCAAAGTCGAGGTTCAATTTGTGCATTAAACCATAGGGGTGTTCGCCTTACTTCTATCCGTTTATCTCATGGTTATTTCATTCAATTCGTCACATATTAAATTCATTGTATGTTATTTGTTATTTAATACTTAGCTAGAATATTAGATCTTACACTTAACTTTGCTTCTCTGGTTACCAAATCTGATCACCAACTCCAGGTTTTACGATTTTTTATTTCTATTCGTAAAATACTTGCATACTATGATTGATTGATTGAATATTGTTTAACGTCTAATCAGCAATATTTCAGCTATATCAAGACGAGAACAAGTTTGTTGATAAATAATCACTTTGGGGCATGGAAATGGCCATAGGACGGGAAATTCTGACTGCCACTGGAAAAGTAGGGTGAAATCGTCAAGGGCGGGGAATTTAGCCTTGTAGCCGATCACCTACGGACCACCCCAAAAAGAGCTTGCTACAAGGGTTCTTTAACGTGCAGGAAGTGTGGCATTTCTTCCAACACGTGGACCTGAGTTTACATCCCATCCGAAAGATGGGTTGTGTATTTATTAATCCCGCACAACCACGGAATTGGTCCTATTTCTATATCCCGGGACCCTCGGGGTCAGCCTCCGTTTAGGAGGGGTCACACCCCGCAAGCCGGAGATACTGGGTCCTATTTCTATATCCCGGGGTTCCCTCGGGGTCCTCTGTTAGGATGGCTCATACTCCAAGCTCAGAGGATGCTGCGGGCCTATTCTTCAGCCGGGACCGCGCACGGCGTCTTGCATACTATGCAAGCAGTAACTCGGATATTATTTACTATAGAATTCTAAACAAATATACATGCGTTTTTCCCTTATTTTCCCATCTAAGGAAACCTTATAATGGCAATGTCACGATTTAACATGGGAACTGAAAAGAGTGGGATGACACGGGGGTCTGTCCTCCGATACCCGCAATTATTTTTACGTTTTTCTCATTTTTCACATTTGTGGCCCATTTTCTTATTCCCACATTTTGCAAGTTTCCACTTGTTATGTTTTCATATATCTCTAATTATTAAATTTCTCATTTTTCCAGTTTCCAAAAATTGTGTCAGATCCGTTGCTTCAAATAATTTTAGCAGCACTAACCTGTTGTCATATCCATATTTGGTGGGGCAGTCGTGAATGATGTAACTGCAAAATATAAAAAAGGCATAAAAAAGACGTCAATATTTGATATTTGTTTAATTATACAGACAGAACATTTGTAATGCTCAACATCCCCGAAAAAGTAAAAAAAAATATCTCGCTAATTATAATAAACCACCGGAGAAGACTTTTTAGCGCCTTGTAATCTTAGTTTTACTAACTTAACGCCGGACACTGAATTGTAGAAATGGTCCTGTTATCATAATTCAAAACCTCATCTATTTTATATCAACGTTGGAGTTATCTGTTTTTCGGTATTACAATTTTCTCTGGAACTTGGCAGAAAGCCTTGTTCCTGCCTCCAATCCAGATGTATTTTACAAATTATTCGAAAGAGTCCATGACCCTCATTTTTACATATTATTGAAAGTTTGTCAAATAACTATATACCGAAGTTACTGTAAATTTTGATTCTGTATATGCGCATTTCGACAACTCATGTCTCTTCAGTGCAGATAAAATCGAAACGTTTGGAAGACCATAAAGTCAAAGTTGTTGAATACCCTCGGGGACTAACAGTCCACCAGCAGAGGCATCGACCCAGTGGTAACAAATAACTATATACCGAAGTTACTGTAAATTTTGATTCTGAATTTTCAAAAGAGTTAACATATGAACAAAATAGATAGTATTTTATGGATTGGTTTTTAAGTCTCAAAGACCACTTATTTTTGGAAATTCTACCTAGCAACCATACTTAAATTGTTTATTTAATTTAGGACAAACATTTTTCAAATACATGTTTTCCATAAATATTCATTAAAAATATTTTATATTCTCAATATAAGTTATTTTAAAACAAGAACGGCGACAACCTTTATTATTTTTCATTCCAATGCAAGCATCAAAAGGAAACTTTCCTATGAAAATGAGAAATAAATCTATTGACAAAACTTTGACATACTTAAGGGGTGTCACTTGATATGATTTTATTCATTTATTTTAGAACAATTGGTTACTCTTGATCTTATTTTATCCAATAATATATTTGTTCGACAAAAATTATCAGTAGCTATAAAACAAGAGTACCTGTTAGATTGAACGGTCTTTTGTTTCGTTTAGGAAGTCAAGCTCCTGTTAATTCTTCTTTTCATCTTTTCATGTTACATTCTGACTTTTTATACGCAGCTGTTCCCACAGGTTTACATGATTTTACAAGCAATTGTTTATATTTTTGTCGTTATAAGGTAGATCGACACCAATACACGGTGCTTTCGATTTCCACATATTGCAAAATTCAACGCCTCATTATTGTGACGTCATAATAACTAGATATATGGATATCATTAACTATCCCGCGAATCATCCCCCTTTTGCCGTTGATATTTTCCATGTTGTAAACTACATAAAATATCTCCCTAATGGTGACATATAGATTTTATCAGCTGAATCATTAGCTGAAGTCTATATCTCTAAAATTAAAAAAAAATTAAAAAATTAAAAAATTAAAAAAAAATTAAAAATTAAAAAAAAATAAAAGCTACATGTGAACAATAAGCATGTTCTAAAATTTCCGTTTATATTCTTTAAAAATGGCGCTGAAAGATACAGAATTTGGCATGATTTTCAAACCCCTATAACAGGAAAAGATGGTCAGTGAGATATTATTTTTATTTATTTTTTGGAGCATATGAATTAAGACCTTTATAAGACCATATTTTAAAACAGAAAGAAATCTGTCTGATATTTTTATTAGTCTCCATCTTCCTTTAATATGTCCATAATTTATTTATTTAAAGTTTTCTCAAACATTTACCAACTGAAAGTTTGTTACAGTGCATTCAAGATGGCCAATTTAAGTGCAAATTCTTGTCCTATTGGCGGGATTAAAATACCCTTTGGCCATTAATATGAATTCACTTACCCATATTCTGAACACAAACGTTGTCGTCACAAAAGCAGTGGCTGTGGGGATGGTGAGCTCCCATACACTTCTGGTGATCTTCATGATGCTAAAAAGGGTATGATATTTTGATTAAAATTAATTCTGCAATGAAACACATTTCAAACGTTTATTATTTTTTTTTATTCAGAATCGCACAATTGCCCTGTTCAAATGCAATTGTGTCAATTTGAAAAATCTATTTCTCTGTAGGTAAGTTTTAAATACTCGAAACAATACATCAGCAAAGGAATACCGAAGCAAGAACGAGGAAAGGGGGATTCTAAAATCATAAATCCAAAATCACGGCAATTCATGTCCAACACGAATTGAGACAGCACGAAGAAGACAAAACAAATTAACAAAAATGAACAGGAACGCCACATAGCTAATGCACTAGCAGTGTGAACCCCTAAAAAAACTGAGATATCACTTGTTTTTGTGTTTTGATGTTGTCGTTTTTTTTTTTTTTTTTTTTTTTTGNACGTTGTCTTCTCTTTAACTTTAAACGTTGAAATTTTCGCGTAAAGGTAATTATAGAAGCATTTGCGATCAAGGAAAAGTCTATAAATTTCCCCCACGAATCATTATTTACGTTTTAAAAGAAATGAAAGCGTCAAATATAACGGACTCTGACCGCGAAAATAACTCCTTGCAAATTTTTTGTCCAACAAAATCACAAAAATAAGATCCTACGAAAATTTCCTGGTTTATCCTTTCGTAAAATATTACAATAACTTGGAACAGGGAGATAATCCACTGATGTATCGCATTCATTATATGTTTATATTGTAGTATTTCTAGTAAATGAATGCATGTGATCATGAACCAATAAATATTGAATAAACAATTTTTTCCTGTTTTTGAACTTTAAGAATCATTTTTTTAAATGTGCATTACTCCACATCGATTAGTTAGTTCAATACTAAATAAGTTGTTTTTCAATAAACATTGTATTGAGAGCAAAACGAGTGAGCAATTCTTTCTTCGTTGTTCATTGCATCAATTTAATCGTACCCATTTTTCCATAATTAGAGAACCGTTGATATAACGTAGCATAAACAATAAAACACGTAAGATACTGTTATTTTTTTTCAGCATATGTCCACTTCGACAATTTTTGTCCCTTCAAAAATATTTTTAAGAGTGGATTAAACAAAAAGATAAGAGTTTGTTTAATCAGAAAGATAAGAGTAAGTTTAAGCTTAAAGATAAGGATGGGTTTAAACAGAAAGATTTAAATAGGAGGATTAGAATAAGAGTGGACTTGAACAGAAAGATAACAGTGTGTTTAAATATGAAGATTCAAGTTGGTTTTAACGGAAAGATAAGAGTGGGTTTTATGAGAAAGATAAGAGTGGATAAGACAGGATTTAAACGGAAAGAATTGAGTGGGTTTTAACTGCAATATATGCTACTGAACAAAAGAAACTATACACAGTTAATTTTGTAAATATTTTTGTATTTTTCCATTTAAAGTTTATGATGAAGCGTGTAAATGTATTCAACGCGAAAACGCATTTGTTTTTTTTTCATTTTTAAATCCATTCCGAAACGGATAAGATGAAAATCCGGAATGGAAGTTTTTCACCAAATGATCAAGACCGCCGTTAACTGATGGGTGATTAAATTTGTTAGATATCCGTAATTGAGGCACTTCATTAGTTTAAAAATTTTCTATCTTAAAAAGCGGAGAACAATGTCTCATATCGATGCCCCGTTCATTCTAAAATCAACGCTGGAAATGGCTTAGCGCGTTCAGATCGTCCATCTAAATTTTGTTCCTCGCAATTCATTGTTACGTGAAAAGAGAAACAAAGTAAAGACTACTGTTAAATCTAAAGCAAACATGCTTATCAAATGATAAATCATGTGACCGCGGGTCCCATGAGACGTCCCAACGTCAAGATCGAATAACACGCGTTTTACACTTTGGAGAATAGTTACTTAAAATGGAAAATAGGCCAGAGGAATTCATGATCGACATAGCAACAAAGGTTTGAAGTCAGTCGGTTCGAAAGTGTGATAGCTTGGTAAAAAGAATATGTAAACGTACTCACTATTTACGTCTACAAACAGGAATTCCGGATAAGGCCCTGGACGTGATCGGAGATGGTTCAGAAATTGTAAGAGACATTTTTGGGCATGTTTATTCTTACGTGCAAAAAATATTTTGTCTTGGAGTTGAGGTATTATGCTAGAAAGTAAAATATCATTCTTGATAAAATATATGAATCGTTTCTTTTGTTGAGTAGTATATAAGTGTTATTAATCAAAACGATAACAGTTGGTTTAAACAGGAAGATAAGAGTGGGTTGAAACAGAAAGACATAAGTGGGTTTAAACAGAAACGCGGGAGTGCTTAAACTGAAACTAGTGTGCTTTATTTATTAAACAGTAAAAAGATCTGCTTTGTAAAATTTAAAAAAAGTTACCCCATGTCCATGATGGGTATAGCATTCTCCACTTTGTAGGTCAATGTTTACTCGGCAGAACTAAAAAGAAAAAAACATGTTATCAGGTTTGCATGTTATATGTTATTTCCGGTAATGGCATAAAAGCCAATGATGAAAACAATCAACTCCCTTACATCTACTGGGTACCTAAATTTCATAAGAATCCATACAAACAAAGATTCATTGCCGGGTCTTCCAGATGCACCACTAGATTTCTTTCAAAGCTCCTCACTACTTTGCTGACTGCAGTGAGAGATGGCCTGAAAATTACTGTAAGAAAGCCTACTCCATAAGCGGCGTGAATCAAATGTGGATTCTTAAAAATATCCAAAGATCTCCTTGAAGAGCTATCCTCAACCAGTCTTACCCATTGCCATGGCATTAATTTTTGACTTTTCTACACTTTATACAACCCTGCCACACAATAAACTGAAACAGTAATTGCAGATTTAATACATCAATGTTTCTGCACTTAAAATGGTGAATGCAGATACAACTATTTAGTTACAGGGAAAGACAAGAAATATTTTGTTAAGAACCACACTGATTCAAAAAGGAAGTACACTAGCGGGATGATTTTAATTTCCCAATTGTGAGCTTTCCATTTCTTAGCAGCAATATACCTACCTCTCCAGCCTATGGTTTGTACATTTCACAGTTAGTTCGTTACTATCGAGCTTGTAGTTTGTACAGTGATTTTTTAACAGAGCAAAAACACTGTCCCAAAAGCTGTTTAGTAAGGGATTTGTTTAACCTATGTTAATTTCATTTTTCAAGAAATTTTATGACCGTCACCAAAACATCATTGAAAGATATGACGTGTCAATATCCCAGTTGAAAGTGGACATTTTCAGCTGGATTCACGTCTTCCCGGATTTGACTACGGACTTTGACATTTTCCTCGATTGACTCACTCTCAGTATGACGGGTGCTGTTAACAGAGCATGACATGCTTAACCTTTCGGAGCACCTAATGTCACTTTCAGTTTCACTGGAGTTCACAGTCTGTGAGTGCCTTTGTTTTGAATGTTGTGATTTCTATTTCTGTGCTTTGACTCTAGCGTTTTCTGTGTCCAACGTCATAGTTTTCTGCGTTCTCGTTCTTTGTAAATTCCACTCCTTTGTTCCTTCGGTATTCTACTGCCGTTGTTTCAATCGATAAATAGCATCTAAATGCAATCAAGTCACTCACCGACTTAGCGGAACTAGCTTGCTGACATAACATTTTGCTATGTTCATGAAACAATGGACATTTCATCAAAATGAGAAAGAAATGATAGTATGGCTTAAATCTGCTGCTAAGAATTGGGAATGAGAAGTACATACTAGGTTTTCACTTATGATTTGACTTGGCTGAGCCGGAAGTTACGTCATTGGATGTCACTTGACCAGAAGCGGAAGATACTTGACCCCAACACGAAGTGTCATTGTTGCTCATGCACAACCGGAAGTGTCCCTATTTGAGTCCCTTTTCGGCCATATTAACCGTAAGTGTCGTGTTGGAACAACACGTGACCCTGCAGGGGTCTTGTTTAACCTTTGAAAAGCGCGCATGCTTGACCGGAAGTGAGTGTGTCCAATGTGTAGACCGGAAGTAGTCTTATTGGAAGCTAACCCGAATAATTCAGTCGTTATATTCCACTCACTACGATCGCTCCCTTAACGCCTGAATGCGTACACCTGGGAAATCATTCAACCGGTTGTATTGGTTGAGCTATGACTCATGGGTATTAAATTTATAAATTATAATTTTTGTCCTTTCCGTTGTCGATGATCGTCGATATGCAGCACAAGAAATGTGTCTTTTCCATTTTAGATTAATCAGATAAATTAATTCGCAGTTTTTCGAATTTTTACAAATATGTTGTCCCCATACTAAACATCGCATCGTAAACTTCTATGTTTGTAAACAACCGGCATGTGCTATTGCGCAGACTCATGATTTTGAAGCTTGCTGATTGGTCACCTATTTCAGAGAGCAGCTGAAGGATTTTTAATATGTGACGAGTTCAAGCCCTCGAGAGATGATCAGCCGCTAGAGGGCGCAGAATTATTCGAGTTATTAGGCCATTTTGACAGGAAATGACGTGTTGGAACAACATGTGATCGACAGGGATGTTGTATAGCCTAATTACATTCCGCATGCGCGACCGGAAGTGGGGAATATTCACGGTTGTTAAACGGAAGTCGGGAATTATCTAGTCGGAACGACTCGGGCATGATATTTCGGATGTTTTCGACAGTTGTCATTGTGTGGTACTTCTTAGGGTGTCATCTATCACGTCCACGTTCGTCAAAGGAGGTATTTCTTTGGTTTTTTCATTTTAATCTGTGGGTGTCTCCTCTCACGTCGGCGTACATAAATTGAAATAACTCTGGATTTACTAATGCTGCTTGCGAATGCTGCTTGTTTATGTTCACAAGTATGCTAAGAAGTACCACAATACGACAAATGCAGAAATATCATGCCCAAGTCGTTCCGACTAAAAAATTCCCGACTTTTGTGAAGATTTTTAGATTTTCATTTTTTTTTCACAATCAGCGATTGAGAAGACAATAAGTAATAATGTAGATTAAATTCTACGGACAGATATTAATTGTAAATAGTGATTCTAGTACATATTAATAGCTAATGATACAGACTTATACAGATTGCAAATCTTAAAATTATTTTTTATTGGACACAAATAATGATTTGTTTCATAGTTATCGCCTCCTATAAATTATGTATTTCAATTAAATATTTTACGAAAGGATATAGAGTAAATGAACATGAGACCATAACACATATTTACTCCATCTGCAATATTTTAACGAGCTGTATGGCCATTTCGGAAATTAATTCCTCATCAGCAGCACTAGAACCCAAACAAAGGAAATCCATAATTTCAAAAAAAAGATAAAAATGTATAAAACCTAACAAAATCCGAATAATCAGTAATATTAAATATAGCTAAGTACAAAACTACGATGGAGGGAGTTAACCCTTAGGTTTTAGAATTTACATAAATTTAGAAATTATTTTTTCAAAATTGTTTTTCTGACCACCTGTTTATTGTGCCCACGTCTCATGATTTTATTTTGCCAAGTTTTCTTACAATTGGCTCGGTGAGTGCCCTGTGGTTGTTTAAATGTTCTGATCGTCATCTACTAGTCTTTTTGTCGGGAAATCGATGACAGCGATTGTAAGAACACTTTGCCAGTTAAGTTTATGTTTGTTGACGATCCCGCATCCATGGATCAAAGGAGAAAAAGACATGGATATAGCGTTGCTCAGCAATTAGCAATGAATACCGCTCAAACCGGTGCTAGGGGTCGTCTTGAACTTGCTATGAGGTATGAGTAATGCTCNATGAAGAACAACAATTAAAGCGTTGTTCCATTGCTGTGTTTTACCATGTATTTGTAGAGAATTTGTCTCATTTGCATTTACTCCATATCCCTTCATTGTTAAGTGATAAATAAACCCATATGTAGCTATTGTAATACCTAAATGTAATAGGGTGGATAACAGGAAACATCTACAATGACTAAAAATTACAATTACATGCCACAATATGTCAGGACACTACACAGGAAAAAACACAAGTAAGACAAAAAACAAACGTAAACAACGATAGGAACTCGGGACAGCCGGACTTGGAACCGGCACTAGAAAAAGCCAGCGGTAGGGTTAAACCGCTTTGTGGGTACCCAAACCTCGCCTTTATGTCTCGTTTCCCTATAGAATAATAAATATACAAATAAAACCAAATACAGGTAGACTACAAACTCAATGACCACAATTTGGAAAGGAGATAAAATGACAATAATGGCATTTTGTAAGATGGGTAAAGGAGTGTTCGCCGTTAAACTGCCGGCTGGCCCAGGAAGCCTTGTCTGCTTGTAAAACACTTGCACTGCGGAAGATAAATCACATTCAAATCTTCCCGAAGTGTTTGGTCAAGAATCATTTTTATTTCAGTAGACATCGGCAGAATCAATGTGAGGCCAGTATGTGAGTAAAATTTTCAGGTCCCTATATCTCAAAGCTAATTCAACGGAGGCAAGCATAGTAAGTTACGTCCCAGCTTTTCCGGATCTTTAATCAGTTTCTGGCATTTCTTAACAACATTTTTGTAAAAGTAATAAGTTCTTTGCGAGTAACGCCATATTCAGATATCAAATGTAATTAGAAATGCACAAGTAAACAACAACTGCAGTAGAATACCGAATTAACAAAGCGCAAATTTACATAAATCAAAGCCCAGAGACAAGGCAAAAGCGAGAAAACCAGAAGACTAAAGACGCAACATTACAACAAAACACTCGAACACCGCAAATACCCAACTCAAAACTAAAGCACTTATAGTGTGAACTCTGAAGAGTGAAAACAGGTGCTCCTGAAGGGTAAGCATGTCCTGCTCTGTATACAGCACCAGTCACATTTTCAGAGGGTCAATCCAGGGCAAAGTCATAATCGGTAATGTAAAATCTTGTAAGACGTGAATCCAGCTGAAAATGTATGTTCTCATTTGTGAAACCGACATTGTATATCTATCTATGATGTCGTGTTGACGGCCATAGAATTTTGAAGGGATGAAAGTAACAAATAGCCAAAACATATCCCTGACTTAGAATGTAGCAGTTTCTGTGGTAGTGCTTTTGCTCTTTTGGCAAAGTCACTATATGAAATACAAGCTCTACAGTAACGAATCAACTATGAAATATACACCCAAAACGCTGGGGAGATAGGTAACTGTTAATTTAGCGTCTATAAAAAGCCATTTCAACACCTTCTGTATTTGCAGTGCAAAATACCAACATATTGAAGACCATTAACAGATGGAAAGTCTGCTCTTAGACTTGACATTTATTTCTGTAAAGCGTAGAACGATTCATCTGTATGTACCTTTGTATCTCCTATTCAAAAATAATTTAAATAGTTACCAAGAGAAAGAAACATCTGACAAAACGATTTTAACTTTACCTGTTTTGCTTGTTTGCTTTTTTTGTTTGTTTGTTGTAGTTGTTTATTGTTTTTGTTTTGTTTTGTTTTGTTTTTTGTTGTTTTTTTTTAAGCAACAGATCAGTGATTACTGTTCATTAATATATGGAATTTGATAAACTTACAATATTACGCACTATCAAATTAGCCAGCCTACTTCGTAGTGCGTGAAAAAGTCCGTATCAAATGAAATAATGTTTATTGTCAAAATTAAAGTGCATTATATACAATTATTATCATACATGATTACAGAGAATTAATATAATAAAAGTTTATATATGCATATTCAATTCTGTCAATTTAATAGGTGAACATCGATCATGTGGCATATGAATGGGAAGTTACAATTCCTATGAAATACATTTGACCACATAACCACCTGGCGGATGAATTGGTAAAAACAGAATCCTATGTATATGACCCAAAACAAAGCATCTAGGGGTCACCGTACGGCCTTCAACACAGTGAGGAACCTCACACCATAAAGCAAGCCCTAAATGGCCCCATAAATATAAAAAACCACATCCAAAAACCCAAATATCAAGAAACTAAAATTTTATAAGAAGACAAGGACAAGCCAATGACCAACATATTCCTGACTGTAGTATCCTTTGATTTTTTTTTAAATCCAGTTTTAAAAGGTAATTATAAGAATTGAATGAATTATTTTCATTGGGATAATGAAAGAGCTGACCGGGCGCATATTTTTAACATATAGCGCTAAAAAATGCTTCGGTCAGTACTTTCATGCATACCAAATGAAACTTAAAAATAATGCATTCAATTCCTAATTGAAAACTTCATAACTCATACACAAGCAATGTATAATATTTCCAACCCAATAAAATTAACTTTTCAAGTAAAAGCAAGATTTGTTTCTGGACAGAACCGATTATCTCCAAAAATTTCAATTTTTACAAACTTTAAAACCATGTTGCAAATAATAATCCATCAGTTATCATATATGAATTGTTTCTAGACAGTCCTAAAAATATATATCAATATTTCAGTTTGTACAAATTCCCTCAGTTATCATAGATCGTCATATAAATCGAATAAACAACCAAAAATATTAAATCAAGAATACATGGCAATACAAGAATCACATGCTAATAGAGACTTACATGACAAAGACGAAATAAACAGAACATAGTGCAAACGCCACAAAAATTTATCACCAAACGTGAGAACCCCTAAAAAAACAGGCGTGTTATCGTGTGCTCCGAATGGTTAAGCATGACCAGCTTCTTATATGAAACCTGTCACAATGTAAGTGAAAAATGCGATGTAATGTCAAATTCGGTATGTATCAATACATAGGGCCGAGACCACAATGATTTTTTTCTACTTTTCCCATAGGGTTACATGTTAACGTTTTCAAGGATTTAAAAAAATCCAATGCCACAAAGTTTATGAATTTTGGTCTATACCAAGCTTGTCCTTTGATTAATATAATATCTAATTTCAGGAATTTCTACCAGCTCCTTTTTCGTTGACAGCCCACAACATTAGGAAGTTGATAAGTCCAGAGAGTTCCGAAATTGAACAAATTCCTACTCTTTCTCCCTGGCCTTACTAAAAGTTCCTAATAAAATGTCATGGAGACTTTTTTTCTACTACGTACATGTAACAATACATTTGAATCCTATACTTGACTTAGCCTTAAAAAAGATGAAGAAATTTATATAACTGCAAAAGAAAAAAAATAAGAAAAAATGCACCAAAAATACTAGGAACTATATTCGTTTTTATACCACGAAATCAGGAAGAAGATAAGTGTGTACTAGTACCTACAGTAATAACTTAGGATATGCATAAAGATGTCCATCTTCAATTATAGATACATTGTAACGATCCTTCAGATCCTGATGACAAACATCAAACTTTTTTTTGTGACAATATTTACAGCAATTGAACATATATTAATAAATAAATCAAAGATATAAACAAACTTCATACCTGATTTGTCGTGTCACATGTTTGACCAAAACATGAAACCGTAGGATCCTTGGATGTCACCACGCCTGAAAAACATCAAAATGGTGATTTTAGCGATCCATGACTTAACCACCAAGCAATAATATTTTTTTGATATTAATTTGCAAGTTAATAACAAAATACCGGATTTGCGTTGAATATAGTTTCTGAATATGGCCATTTCGACAACGTATATCTCTTCAGTGCAGATTAAATCAAAACATGATCAAAATCTCACCCATGGTTTTTTATTGGGTCCATGATATTCATTTTTGTATATTTGTGTGTCTTCATTTTCCTTTCTATGGATTGCTCATGTTACGTCTTTGTTCCTTTGTTTCCGATGTTGCCGTTGTTCGTTTTAACTGACGGTTCGGTTCTCACTTACTTTGCTGTAAATTTATTTTCTTCGGGTGGCAATTTAAACATCTTTTGTCTCTTCAGTGCAGATCAAATCACACTAAAAGTTGGTTAGTGTATACCAAGATTGAATATGTCATTAAATTCACATCTAAGGTCAATAAATCATCATAATTTAAAAAAATGCAATAAATGCGAGTATGGAATTCTCTGCTTGTATTGCATCGAGTGCGATACTAGCTGAGAAATCCATCCGAGCAAAAAAATCTGTGTATATACCAGATAGAAAAAAGAAGGGAAACGGGGAATGTGTCAAAGAGACAACGACCCAAAGGGGAGCAACAACAACTCAAAGCCACCATAAGATCTTTAATGAACGGTGAGAAAACCCCACGCCCAAACCAGATATGTTTCCTTTGCCACAGAAATATTTTTAAGTTAATTATTCACGAAACGTCACGCGACGTCGTATTAACACGCTGTTGCTTACGTTCCATAGAGATTGACGATAATATGTTCATATCAGAGCAGTGCAGTGATAATAGAATTATAGTCGCTCCGGAAAAATTGAAAATCAAGCAAATTAACGATAAAGCAAGAATAATTTTCAAATTGCTTGAAAATCAACACTGCAACATTAAAACAATGTCAAGTGTAATAACTGGTTTGTCTTGCATAATGCAGATATGCACAAGAAAAACAATTATATAAAACAATACATTACCTATGACGGCTAAAATTACAATCAAGCTTATCTTCATTTTTGAGGTGTTATTTGTTTGAACTCTAACAAAACTGTAGACACTGATATGCACTTGCACTTTTATATACATGTTGCGTAATAAGACCGCCCACCTCTTGTTAGTCTGCCATTGGTACAAAAGTATTGACGAAAGTTTACAAAGTCAAAGATCTGCATTTTAGACAGATTTTATTAATCTGATTGCTTTACCAAAATCAAAACACTTCATCGTTTTTTTTCGTCCTGTATTTATTTCGACAGTAAATGGAGCGCAACTATTAAGCGTCGTTTCAGTTCATTCCAAACCTAAGGAGAACTCCCCCCCTCCCCTCCTGCATAGCTCTGTCCTTAGATGATTTTGGCTTTCCTTTTTAGATTCTATTTGTAATTAATTCTCTATCAGCTTTTAAACATATTTGGTATGGATTTCCAATTTTTTTTTTTATTTGATCTGCACTGAAGAGACAAAAGTTGTCGAAATGCTCATATGCAGAAATTAAATTTGCAGGAACTTCGGTATTTTGTTATTTAACCTATTTGTAGAGACATTTGTCTAATGTCAATTTACTCTATATCCTTTCGTTGTACATTACATCATGTTTTATCCACATGTGAAAAAAACGGAAAAAACAGAGAGAAATCCAAAATATTGGTTATGAATCTCTCTTACAAAAAGGAACTAGCGATTTACTGTTCAGATGGTTAGAATAGTTCGATTTACTGTTTAGATGTTTAGAATACTTAATTGCGATTCATTGAAAAGTTGGATGTCGATTAAGGGTGTATTCAGCCATTCGGAGCATTTCACTTTGACATTTTCTGATTTTTTTTTCAAAATTATGTTGGGGTACACAATAATATGTACATGTATACAAATAAGAAAATATGCGTAAAAAACTAACAGAAAACATATTACATTTTGGATCCAAGAAATCGAGTTTAACCCCATTGCAACTTTTGTGCCTGTCCCAAGTCTGGAATATGTTGGTCATTGGCTTGTCCTTGTGTTCTTATAAAATTTTAGTTTCTTGATATTTGGGTTATTGGATGTGGTATGTTTCCATTGATTTATTCACGTTTTTACCCTTTTGGGGCCATATAGGGCTTGCTATGTGCTGTGAGGTTCCTCACTGTGTTGAAGACCGTATACGATGACCCCTAGATGCTTTGTTTTGTGTCGTTTTAACCTGGATATGGAATGTTGTCTCCTTGACATTTACCCGATTTCCTTCTTTTTCATGCCAACAGGGTCTAAATAGAAGGTAAAAAATCAGTTACGGACAGAGCGATGCACGAAGAAGTTTTAACCAAATTTGCTTCAATTTAGATATTGAAAGTTTCCTAATTACATTATAGATCGGTTGTCGGACCAGCAACGAAGTTCTGGCTAATGGGGTGATAAATGCCCTCGATGACAAACAGTCCACCAGCTGAATAATCAGCTCAGTGGTAAAAAATAGCAATTCAGAAAGTGGTATCTTAAAAAGTGATTAGAAATAACAAAATACCGAAGTTACTGTCAATTTATTTTCTTCATATGCGCATTTCGACAATTTATGTCTCCTCAGTGCAGATCAAACCAAAACATTTGGAAGTCCATTAACCGAAAAACATGTTAAAGCTGATAGAGAACAAATAACCAAAAAGTCTAAAAAGAAAAAGCCAAATTTCAGCTAAAGATAGAGCTATGTATGAGGGAGATACTCTTTAGTTTTAAACAGAACAGAATTTTGCAAAATTCACATATTGCAAATTTCAATACAATCGGTTTTGGGTCAGCACCGAAGTACTAACTACGGGTTGGTGAATACCCTTGGAGACTAACAGTATACCAGCAGAGGCATCGGCCCAGTGGTATTGAATAACGAAATACCGAAGTTACTGACAATTTGTTTTCTTCATATGCGTATTTCGACAATTTATGTCTCATCAGTGCGCATCATGTGAACGCGCGAGAAAAAAAAGCAATGGGAGTTGCCTTTGAATGAATAAACTATCGCCAAAATCAATTGCCACAAAAATTACTGGTTTTTATATATTAATCACAGAAATACGTCGTCGCTAAAATTTATTCGTTTACAGTATCATTGTTCTGTGCGACCATGACATAATCATATGAATACTATAAGGAGTGCAAATGGGTGTTTCGACAGTGTTAGCTTTTCACAGATTACAGCACATCTTTCCCTCTAAAAGCTTCCGTTGCTTCCTATACCGGATTAAATGGAAATACCGAATTGATTTATTCAACGTGGTGGGTACCTTATAAGAAGCAGGAGAAGCTATCTCTACCGGTGTACCTGATCTCGCCCATGATTCATTATTAGTTCCGTGTTGTTCATCTTTGAATGTGTGTGTGTGTGTGTCTTCATTATACCCCCTGCTTGAAAAGTGTGTGTGTGGAGGGGGGGCTTATATAGTGATGGGGTTGTCCGTCCGTCCGATATACCTGAGGGTACTCATCTCTTTTCTGCAACTCCTCCTAAACCAGTGAAAAGATTTTCATGGAACTTTAATACAGTCTTTATGACATAATGTACATGTGCACTTCCTATTTCAGAATTTGATCTGATTGATTTTTGGGGCTTTCCATATCAAAACATGGACTTAACCATTATATTACAAGGGGGTACCCATCTCTTATCCACTACTCATCCTGAACCAGTGAATAGATTTTCATGAAACTTTAACACGGTATTTATGACATAATGTAAATGTGCACCTCTTATTTCAGAATTTGATATGATCGATTTTTGGGTTTTCCATTTCAAAACATAGACTTAGCCATTACATACTAGTTGGTACATGTACTCATCTCTCAAATCTACTCCTCCTGAACAAGTAAAAAGATTTTCATGAAACTCCAATACAGTGTTAATGACATAATGTAGATTTTTGATTTCTGGAATCAAAGGGGGTGCGGGGGGGGTATTTATTATTTCTGTGCCGTACTCATGTTATGTCTATTCCTTTGATTTCCGATGTTGCCATTGTCCTTGGATAATTCGTTTAAGAGTGACGGTTTAGTTCTCTCTTACTTTACATAGACACACAAATTCTTGATTTCATTTAAACAAAACGGGAATTATATTGTATTGAGTGTGTACGCATACAAGTCAAAAAGTTGATCTCCTAAGAACGATTTTGTGCGTAAATTGTATTTTCTACCGTTACCAAAAGAGTTATTCTTCATCACGTCTTAAAAGTTAGAATACAAAAAATCACGATTTATAATTTTTTTTTATCAATCTTGAGACAAAATATACCCCAATGATGAATGGGGACGCGCAGCTTTTTTTTTTTTTGGAAAGAATGGACTGCTTATCCTTTGCAACATGTGCACCTTTTGTGATAGTACATGTAAGGCTTTACAATTTAAATATAGAAAATAGGAACAAGGTCTGTCACGAGTAAACTAAACTCCTGTCAATCATTTTAAGATAACAATGATAAAGAAGAAAATAAGACCAAATAATTATCAGCTTAAACATTGTACAAGGACAAATAGTCAACATAAACTTAAAATCAGACTGTTACATAAAGATTTTTATGAAGACAGTCATCCACGTGTTATGGTCCTAGGGTTGCCAGCTCTTAAATGGGTTTCGATCATGTTTGTACTTCATTTAAGAAAGCCACAAACGGGAGATACTGTAAAGATTAAAACATTTACATAAGATCCTTTAATGATAGCGATTTAAAGAGTTAGGGACCGACCATTTAACTTGAAAAGGGGGGGGGGGGG
>MJUU01067954.1:0-13639 GCA_002080025.1 Modiolus philippinarum | reverse complement strand
TTTTTTTTTTTTGTAAAAAAATATTTTGGAGCTGATTTTATGCAGAAAGCCTCCTTCGGAAATTGTTTTTTTGGCTGCCAAATTGATGAAAAGACAATTTCCGAAGGAGGCTTTCTGCCCCCAAAAATAATGTTAATTTTGAAAAAGAATATGTTGATGATACAAATGAAAAAATAAATAAATTATTTCGCGCGAAACAATTGTCTGTCCAGAAAAAACCCATATCCCCCCTGCCTGTCCAGAAAAAACCCATACCCCCCCTTGTCTGTCCAGAAAAAACCCATACCCCCTTTTCAGGTTAAATGGTCGGTCCCTTAATAGATTTTCTCATCAAAATTATCTCCCTTTAATTTGATCTCTGTCGGTTTATAGATTTCAAATCGTTTTGATTTGACCTACACTGAAAAGACATAAGATGTCGAAATTGCCATATGCAGAAACTAAATTTACAGTTATATAGCTAATTTGGTAAAGGGAGATAAACCGCTGATGTTTCTCATAAAAGAAATATCAATTAGGGAACAACCATTTGATTTCTTGGGGGGAGGGGGACAAGGAAGGAACATCTGAACCTTGATATTTTTTTTCATGCAATCTTTGAGCCGGACAATTTTTTTCCCTCTGGAAGCAATCCTGTCCTTTTTTTCGGTCCAAGTCAGAAATGTTGCTTCATATTTGCCATCCTGGTTATTTTTTCAGTTTTTTTCTGTCCCGATGATTTTTTCAGAAAATTTCTGATCCTGGAAATTTTTTTTCAAGATCCTAGCCATCCCCCCTCCCCTTTTTTTAAATGGTCGTTGCCATAGTATCTGCAGTTGTGCAGTTGGCCATTTTGGCAGTTAACTGTCTTCTACGTAGTTCAAATCAAAAGTTTAGGGAAAAAATATCAAATATGATCTACGCAAAACCATGTATTAAGATGAAGAAGGCTAAAGAAATGGGCATACTCTTGAATTTGAAACAAAATTTTCAAAAAAAAAGTTTTCGGGCCAACACCGACATGATGAATGTTTAGTCTGTTGACCCCCCGCAGAGGCATCAGCTCAGGAATGACTGAATACCTACAGGTTTTGTAAATTATTGCAAATGTTATTTCTGAAGAATTTCATTACATTTTAAAATGCAGTTCTTTAGTAAATCAAAGAAAACAATTTTTGAAACCTTATTATAGAATTTAAATTCACAGTAACTTCGGTATTAAGTCATTTGTTACCACTGCTGGTGGACTGTAAGTCGCCAAAGGTATTCGCCAGCCTAGTAGTCAGTACTTCGGTGCTGACCCGAAAGCCGATTCTATTTGGAACCTTAAAATATCTAAATGTTTGTAAATTTTGTTGAAAACTAAGGAGTATCTCCCTCATGCAAAGCTCTGTTCTTAGCTGATTTTGGCTTTACATTAAGATCATATAGGTTATTTGTTCTCTATCAGTTTTAAAACATCTTTGAGTTATGGTCTTCCAAAAGTTTAGATTTTATCTGCACTGAAGAGACATAAGTTGTTGAAATGCGCATATGCAGAACAAAAATTCATCGTAACTTTGGTATTTAGTCATAGACATCATGTCAACATATTGAAATTTGGTAAATTATTTCAAAATAAAAAATCTGTGTAAACTAATAGAACAAAATAAATTCTGTAGTCGGTCCTCCTGGTTAATCAACTTTCTCTATATCATACATATTATTTTCTCATTTTATCATGTGCATTTATAATATGTGAAATCTTTCTTTTTACCATGTAAATGGGTGTTTAGAGAAATAAAGAATCTTGAATCTTATATTATAGAAGTTCTATAGGAGAACCTATACAGTTCCATGATTTACCAATTCATTCACGCTTTAATATATCTCTAAAACAGTTCTGTTTGTCGAAATGTTCAAAAAAGTTAGACCAGATTAATAATTGGTCAAATTGAGTTGCGGAGTCAAATTTTGTATCTTTAATCCAATAACATTTCACGAAAGGATATGGAGTAAATGAACATGAGACCATAACACATATGTTAACTCGAACTGCAATAATTTTAATGAGCTGTATGGCCATTTCGGAAATTAATTCCTCATCAGCAGCACTAGAACCCAAACAAAGGAAATCCATAATTTCAAAAAAAGTTTAAAATGCATAAAACCAAACAAATCCGAATAAGTAGTAATATCAAATATAGCTGAGGACAAAACTACGATGGGGGGAGTTAATCCTTTGGTTTTAGAATTTACATAAATTTAGATAAAAGTAATTGAACAAAGTGTACACATGAGGTATTATCTCATGTACAAGTACACCATATCTAAGAAAAATAAAGAGCATACATCTCTACCGCGGGGAATTGTTTTACCAACTCCACATGCCCTTTTCAACCAAGCTAAAAGGAAAATCAGAAATTGGGCACTTAATATTTTACGAAAGGATATGGAGTAAATGTACATGAGACCATAACACATATGTTAAGTAATGATTCAGGTGTAGTAATCTCCTATTTTATTTTTTATTTGAATTTGTATGTTGTTGTGAATTGATACAATAAAATGGTAAGTTGATAAAAGAGCGGAAGTATCAATTTGATTATCATTCTTTCTAAGCGTGAATTTAGAATGGAACTGGTATTTATGACGCTTGTTTAGGGTATATTGGGATACGACATATTTACCACTTTTGTTAATGGGATTTGGGGTATTTGAGACAAAAAGGAATGGGATATGGGATATTTTGACCATGAAAAACGGGATATTGCATTAATTAATGGGATATCTTCAATTTTAGTCCAGACTTACTGGGATATGGGATATTGAGACCCCCCCTAAACAAGCCTCATTTATCGCTGGCTAGACATGCAGTCCGTGTGACAGGAACAGCTGCAGATAACCGACATTGTTAATTTGAGACAAGGCCAACATTGAACGTAAGATAATACTGCAAAGGAGACCAAATATCATTAAGATTCCATCTTAAACTTACAATGAGTAAAGCTCATTGTTGAAGGCCTCGTGGTGACTTCCAAGATGAAGAACAACAATAAAAGCATTGTTCCATTGCTTGGTTTAATCACGTTTTTGTAGAGACTTTGTCTCATATGTATTAACTCCATATCCTTTCATTATTAATTGAAGACTGGAGTTTATCTCTCTTGTAGTGTGGAGTCTGTAAAAAAGCTGGAGAGAATATCTCATACGGATCCACTATCATACTTTAAAATTTTGGCATTTTATATGTTTTTATGTAATTCCCAAATGTTATTATGACATTTCTGTTTATAGTACCCACATCTCAATGTTTATTTATGCCAAGTTTGCATGCCAATGACTCGATAAGTATACTATGGGTGTTTTTATTAATTTATTGTCATTTTCTTCTATGAGTCCACTTCCGAGCAATGGTTGACAGCAGTTGTAAAGCCAATATGCCAAATAATTTTATATTTGATGACAACCCAGCATCATAGACGAAAGAAATACATGGATGTAGTGTTGCTCGACATTTAGAAAGTAATACCGCTCAAACGGTGCTAGGGGGACGTCTTGAACTTATTGTGAGAAATGAGCATAGCTTATTGTGAATTATGGTGAATGCATGATTAAGAACAACAAACAAAGCTTTTTTTCCATTGCTTGATTTAATCATGTATTTGTAGAGACTTTATCTCATGTGCATTAACTCCATATCTTTTCATTGTTAATCCATAATATCCACATTTTACCAAAACCTACAGAAAACTATAGAGAAGACCGGGCATTTTTACCTGTTATAAAGAAGTTAGAGTAACAACTCGTAGAAAACCACAACGTATAAACAACTACAGGGCACTCATCGGGTCATTTGCAGGAAAACTTGGCATACTTAAGATGCTGGCACTATAAACAGAATGATCGGAATGACATTTGGAAACTACAAAAAAAAATAAAATGCCAAAATTTGAAAATATGATAGTGTATCTATATGAGATATTCTTATTGACTCTTATTGTGTTAGGATCAATAAACTCGTCCCGTCTCTTATTTAAGCATTATTATAGTTCATGTAATTGATTTATTAATTGCAGAAACGGACGATGATAATGTTAAAAGTCCATCACGACTTTTTGGTCAGTTTACTGCCAATTCAAAACAAAAGGGCAGGGGTGAAATTTGTCCAAGGATATATCGTGACGAATCATTGTAAATATAAAATTAAGTGATAATGTCTGACCTTTCACTGTGAGATTAAATATGGTTTGGATTATTTTGCTGCCTTTGGCAGCCACAATTTTTGGTAAGTTAAAAATAACACGATTGAAATAAAATTGCATTAATTATTTAAAGTTTAATTGTTAATTTAAGTTAAATCAGAAGTGGAACACATTTTCCGTATTTTCAGAAAGTTGTGAGGGGAAAGAAATCCAGTGTAAGTGACAGTTTTCGCAAAAAAGATGAAAAAGGATGAGAAATGGGTAGGGACAGGAAATTAAGCCGTAGCAGGTTTGCGCCTGTCCTAAGTCAGGAAATTTATTAAACCTTTGTGTGTTTTGTCCTTTTTCTAGTTAGTTTACTTTATGTCTATATATAGGAGTCTAGGATGATGTTTATTTCGCTAGACTTGATTACTCTTTATTCAGGGGCCGACTCCGACCTACCGTTGGGTGTGGGGTTTTCTCACCGCTCATTGAAGATCTTATGGTGGCATTGAGTTGTTATTACCCCCCTTTGGGTCGTTGTCTCTTTGACACATTCCCCGTTTCCCTTCTTTTTTCTTTTCTTTCCCACGTCAGAGTACATTTACGCTTACACTTGCATATAGACCTTTTCGAACGCTCTTCGATTTCGGCATTTAAATCAATGATCAACACATCACATCATGGACACAGTTCATACCACTGTTTATATTTAGATAATAAGGTATTTGTTTACTATGACACTACAGTAATTTTGTTAGAAGTGAAATGCATTCAGGCTTTAAGTTGTGTATTGTTAGCCAACTGTAAGAGTAATAACCGGAACCGAAATGTGTTTGCACCCCCAGCTGATGGGAGAGTTTCAATCCAGGAAAAAATAACAACACTTTATTGAAAGGGCTTTTACCTGTGATATCTTACGTCTCATTTGTCTGCAGAAACATATGTTATCGAAATTGCATTGCAGATACAAAAGAAAACCATTTCTTCTTGATTATCCCGGCACTTTCGAATGAAAGTTCGGGGATATTGTCGTTGGCCTCGTCCGTCCATCCGTCCGTCCGTCACACATCCTTGCGACGCAAACTCCTCCTACATTTTTGGATTTAGGGTTTTAATTTTGTTACAGAACTGTTGCATATATGCTGCAGATGTGCAATAAGCTTTCGGATTTTTGATATTTATCTTGATGCAAACAAGAGGCCTCAAGATGTTGATTTGACAAAGACCACAAAATGTGGATTGTGACACATATGGCATGCGACGCAAACTCATCCTACATTTTTGGATTTATGGATTTAATTTTGCTGCAGAATTGTTGCATATAGTCTGTAATCGATTTGACAAAGACCACAAAATGTGGATTGTGACACATATGGCATGCGACGCAAACTCATCCTACATTTTTGGATTTATGGATTTAATTTTGCTGCAGAATTGTTGCATATAGTCTATAGATGCGCATTTTGATTCCGGTTCCAACTTTGGTAAAGTTCCTGAAAATGTCAAAGACTGATATTTTTGGACATTTTGGCATATAATCTTATATTTTGGCAAGTATTTGGAAAAAATAAAAATTCTGAAATCTTAGAATTCGAAAATGTGATTCCAATTTCGGTAAATATCCTGAAAGTCTCAAAGACCACTTATTTTTTGGAATTCTACCTAGCAACCATACTTTTAGCATTTGTTTTGATAAGGTTAATCATTTTCACCAATTGGATTTCAAAAATATTTGATTAACAATACTGTTAGGACTCGTTTCCATCAGGGCAATCATTTTCACCATTTGAATTTCAAAAATATTTGATTCCAATTTTGGTTAATTTCCTGAAAGTGTCAAAGACCACATATTTTTTGGAATTCTACCTAGCAACCAAACTGTTAGGATTTGTTTTCATTAGGGCAATCATTTTCACCAATTGAATTTCAAAAATATTTGATTCCAATTTTGGTAAATTTCCTGAAAGTGTCAAAGACCACGTATTTTTTGGAATTCTACCTAGCAACTATGCTGTTAGGGTTTCTTTTCATTAGGGCAATCATTTTCACCAATTGAATTTCAAAAATATTTGGTTCCAATTTTGGTAAATTTCCTGAAGTGTCAAAGACCACATATTTTTTGGAATTCTACATTGAAACCATAGTTAAAAATGTGTTAGAATTAGAAGAAACATTTCACAAACTTGATTCCCTAAATATATGATTCCAAGTTTGGTAAAATTCCTGAAAGTCTCAAAGACTACTTATTTTTTTAATTCTGCCTAACAACCATATATTCTTTAATTCCTTATGGTAAAAATAGTGACTGTCAATAGTTTAATTTCAAAAATGTTAAGAAAAATTATTCCCAGGGTCAATAGCTGTTTTCTGTGTCAAACAGGGGTTGCGGGGATCACTGTCGTTTCCGACAGTCATTACTCTAGTTTTTGTTTGTTTTTTTTTTTATTTATCAGATTGGATTACAAATACATTTTCCAATGATTTTGTAACTACATCTTGATTTTCCTTGTTGAAAAAAACGCAAAAATTTTAACCTCGAGTTCCATGGAAACAAAATCGGTGACCCTATGTTTTCTTGTCATTTTTGGAATCCTTGGTACCTATTTCACGACATATCTAAAAATTATGAAAATGACAAAATAGCAAGAAAGTGTTGGATATGTTCTCAAGTATTTCTTCTATCGTTGTTTTCGAATTGAGTATCTCATTTTTTTGCCATTTTCGCTGTTGATGATCATTTGATTTCAGGGTGGGAGAGCCTTGGGCGATTTTTGTTATTACCTAATTTAATCTTGGTGCTAGGGAAATAAATATACTAATCCTTCTTTTCATGAACATAAATAATTGAATTATGTTTTGAATAGAAAAACTAGAGGCTCAGAGACTGAGCCTGTATCGCTCACCTGACAAAATGCTGAACAGCAGGGTTTTCGATGTTCTGCATGGTGGCCATGTTTTTTGTTGGATTGAAATGAAATGAGCTGTCTTTGTAAAGGACCTTCTACACATCATTCCTGTAAAGTTTGGTTGAATTTGCTTAATTTTTTTCCGAGGAGTTGATGTTTTTTGCAAAGGGCCCAATGTAAAATATAAGATCTGCGCTGGCGGCTATGTTGTTTGTCGGATCGGAACAAATTGGGCAACCTTTGTAAAGAACTTTCCATACATCATTCCTTTAGAGTTTAGTTGAATTTGCTTCAGTGGTTTAAGAGGAGTTGATGAAAATGATGTATTTCCCATAGAGTCCAGTGTTAAATAATATAAGTTCCGGGCTGGTTGCCATGTTTTTTGTCGGATCAGAATGAAATGAACAATCTCTATAAAGGACCTTCCATATGTCATTCCTGTAAAGTTTGGTTGAATTTGCTTCAGTGGTTTTAGAGGAGTTGATGAAAATGACGTTTTTCCCATAGGATCCAATGTTAATTATAAGTTCCGCGCTGGCGGCCATGTTTTTTGTCAGATCGGAATGAAATGAGCAATCTTTGTTGAGGACCTTCCATACATTATTCCTGTAAAGTATGGTTGAATTTGCTTCAGTGGTTTCAGAGGAGTTGATGAAAATGACGCTTTTCCCATAGGACCCTATGTTAAATATAAGTTCCGCGCTGGCGGCCATGTTACTTTGTCGGATCGGAATGAAATGAGCATTCTTTGTTAAGGACCTTCAATACATCATTCCTGTATAGTTTAGTTGAATTTGCTTCAGTGGTTTAGTGGAGTTGATGAAAATGACGTTTTTCCCATAGGGTCAAATGTTAAATATAAGTTCCGCACTGGCGGCCATTTTTTTTTGTCGGATCGGAACGAAATGAGCAATCTTTGTTAAGGACCTTCCATACATCACTCCTGTTAAGTTTGGTTGAATTTGCTTCTGTGGTTTCAGAGGAGTTGATGACAATGTGAAAAGTTAAAAGATGGACGACGGACGCCAAGTGATGGCAATAGCTCACGCTGACCCTTTGGGTCAGGTGAGCTAAAAAATAAATGAAAAAATACAAATTAATTATTTGATGTGAAATTGGGTGGAAATATATAATTTATGTCTGGAGATCGGCATGGAAATAAATATATCGCTTCCCCTTTTTGAAAATCATATTGTCGTCCTCTAATGATATAAATTTTCTAAATGGTTTAAAATCATATCTTTAAAAAAAATGAAGAGTTGAAGAATTAAATTGAGCATCAAATTAATCGAAATGTTTCTGGGTAATATTAGTTTCTACTATTATTTTCAGTTATTGAAATGCTTTCTTGATAAACATATAACGCATAAATAAGAATTTTTAGATTATCTAATTGAATTAAAAGAGATGTATTTTGAATTTCCAGGTAATGTTGCAGCTTTGAAGTGTTTTGGGCACTACTGTTCTAGCTCACAGGCAAGTTTATATATGTCTCTCTAATTTCTGTCCTGTTTTCACGTTTCTTGAACAGTGGGAGAAATACGTCAGTTTCTCCACTCCACAGCAATTGATTGGATGGAATTCAATTATGACGTCAAAGATATTTGCCGGTTTCTGACTTTCCCATTGTGACGTCCTGAAAGAAGGCTACCAAGCCTGGTGCCATGCTCAAAGAACACATTTATTTCGGATCATTAGAAATGTGGGTTCATGTTTTTGTCAAAAATCTCCTTCAAATCATTAGAGAAATAGAATCCACAACCGTATCTCGCGAGATCACACATTTCTATACTCTCTTGAGTTCAATTTTTAAACATTTTAAACGCTCAGCAAGCCTCGCATTTATAGAATTTGAAAATTTAACTATCTCTAGTGCAGAAATGTAGTTTCTCACTCGATGCTGATGGCAATTCTATATTTTCCTCTTTCGACAGAAGTTTTTTCTTCGACAAGCGGTTGGTTAAAATTCAATTATGACGTCAATTATTTTTTTACCTTTGTGACGTCATGAAAAATGGCGATCATGCCTGATGGCGTCACGCTCAAAGAACAAATTTATCAGAAAAGGGGGCATTTACATTATTTAAAAGTGTTCTTGAAATCATTAGAGAAACAGAATCCATAACCCTATATCGTTCTGCACTTTCAATAGTTAAATTTTCAATTATTTGAAAAGCTCGGCAAGCCTCGAACTTAAAATTTTGAAAATTTTACAAATTAGTGTAGAAATTTCGTTTCTCATTCGATGCAATTGTGGATTATATACTTTTAATGAATCAGTACATCTGCTTCCTTTAGAATAAAAGACAAAAATGAAGCTGATTTAACATCTGAAATTAAAACACTACTTCTTATTTATTTCTATGACATTCAATTCCTATAGATGCGACTCGATGTAGTGCCTTATTTCAGTCAATAGCAAATTTTACAGCAATAAAGTGCACATCCACGTAAATAAGGTACTTAATCGAGTCGCATCTATACAAATTAAATCCCATTCACGTAAATACGGAAATTCTCTCGTCGCACTGCGGCCCAGTAGATTTGGATGATTTGCTTTTTATATCTTGAAGGTTTGGGTCCAATAAAACTAGTTTAACCCCGCCGCAGCAGGTTTGCGCCTGTCCTAAGACAAGAATTTATTAAGCCTTTGTGTGTCTTGTCCTTTTTCGAGTTAGTTTACTTTATGTCTATAGGAGTCTAGGATGATGTTTATTTCGCTGGACTTGATTGCTCTTTGTTAAGGGGCCGACTCCGACCTGCCGTTGGGTGTGGGGTTTTCTCACCGTTCATTGAAGATCTTATGGTGGCTTTGAGTTGTTATTGCTCCCCTTTGGGTCGTTGTCTCTTTAACACATTCCCCGTTTCCCTTCTTTTTTCTATTTGTGTACGTAAAAAATCACAACATCAATACATTGAGAGGAAATAACTAATTCATGAACACTGTTGAGCTAAGGGTGATCACCCGGATTAACCCGCGATCGCAAACTCGGTGGTCATCGCTGACCCGGTTGTAAACAAAGCGAAAATAGACAACAGGTGTGCTACCAAAAAGGTGACTTTTATTAACTGCGTTATATTTTTTAAGGTAAATGTAATGTATTTGCATTCACATGTTTTATACATGACGAGACTTACAAATCCTATAATTATGTTTCCGGAGAGATTGCTTCATGACATTGCAAGAAATCATATATTCACCACAAGCTTACGTAGTCTGATTTCTCTTTTGAAATCATCATTCTGACTATAGGGGCTGTAAGTCTCGTCATGTGACACCGAGAAATCACGATAAAATTCAAATTTGAAAACGTTTCCCGCCAAAATATGACGTTGTGGGATTATGACGACCTTATTGTTTGCTTGAAACGTCATATTTTTCTGCTAAAAACGCAACTTCCGGGTAATGTACCCGGAAGTCCCTAAATTGGACGAGACTTACAAACCCTATATAAATCATCATTTTGATTGATAAATATTACGTAATTTTCTGTTCATTATCTTAAGCATAAACACAGTAATAGAACACTGACTAAATTCACATAAACACAATAAAAAGGTTCGTTTGGAAACGGTGAAAAATCGCGTTTTCTCGCGTTTCTAACACAGTAATAAAACACTGATCTTGCTGATTATTATATGTATCAATTGGCTGGAGTCACTACAAATGAAAAGGCACTATTTTTTATAGTACTATTTTCGAGGTCTGTCAAACATTGGCGTATTGATATAGTGTATTGCGCCCTGAAAATATTATGGCTTTGACATTTAACACAATCTGGGCACACAGAAGCTATAGTTAGTCGTCATATAAGCGGGAGGTTGATGCATCAATAAACCTGGTTTAACCCACCATTTTATTTTATAAAATGCCCGTTCCAAGTCGGGAATATGACGTCTTGCCAAAAATGTTCTGTGTCGGATTGTGTTCCCCTGATTCAGTCGAATGTTATACGGATTTTCCTTACTGGTCTCTTCCTTTGATCGATTCTGATTTTTGTTGTCACTTTCATTTTTTAATTGACATAAACACAATAAAAAAGGTTCCTTTTGACAGTGAAAATCGTGTTTTCCCGCGTTTCTAAGCTTTATCTTAATATTGTGTTTAGTTAAAATAACTTAATGGCTATGAAGATATCTTGTATTAGAACCGATTAAATAAATCAGTTTGTGACGAGTATAACTTTTGCAGCTTCTGTGTTAAAGAAAACACAATGTTATCAATGTGCACGGAAATACACAACATATTGTATACAGTCATACACAATGCAACATTTTATCATCATTTTACAAAGGAACTGCCAGTTATTGCTTCGGTCAAGAAAGTGGCAATTTTTTTTATTGTAATGAAGTCCAGATTAAAACGTCAAGCTTACACAATGTGCTAAATTTCTCGATGTCAAATGTCTTCACTGTAGATACGTGTATATCTGACGTAAAAACGACGGCCGGTCAATGAAAGGTAGGGAGCTTGGGATGTAATCTTGAGGTCGGTAAACTGAGAGTTTTGCCACTTGTTTGACCGCAGCAATATTGATATAGAAGCAAGCAATGAATCGGTAACAAATTTTTTAAGATCAGGTAGGAACATTTATTGAATCGACCCTATAGTGCGTATACAAAATAAATTTGTTCTATTTCAGTATTGTTTAATACAACTCCATACCCACACAGGATATTGTTACACACCACCAAATCATGGTCATGGGGTAACGTATTTTTGTAATTTACATTTAAATATAGATTACATTAGAAGATCCCGGTTATTACCATATTTTATCCACAAGAGATAGTTAAATTTTATAAGTTTAAATGCGAGACTTGCCAAGCAATTTAAAATTTTAAAATTTGACTATCGAGAGTGGATAAAATATGGTAATTAACGGGATAGAGTGGTGTTATCTTTTTCTCTAGTGATAGATGATAAACACCTAGAATTGTTTTCTGAAAAGATTTGGCGGTAAATAGCACGGGGCTTTATACAACATATGTTGAATTAAGAAAATTATCTTACGGGTCAAAACCAGTTTAAACTTGACATATCTTTAGAGAATTATCGTTTTACCATCCCTCAGCATGATTTTTTTTTCTGAAAGTAGTTTTAATCTTAAATCCACATTCACATGCATAGTTTAACATATCTTTTATATTTTTACATAGGTATTCAGGTTTGCACTTATATACAAATTCACAAAGAAAAGATATGGAGTAAATTATCACGAGACATGGTCTCTACAAATGCATTGCAAATCAAAGCTTCTATTGTCGACATTCATCTTTAAGTCACAATAAGGTCTTTAACAAAGACCTTTGCTCAACCTTCATAGTAAGTTTAAGACAGTTCCTTGCACAACGTTGAGTGGAATTCTTCATATGAATTAAACTGCATATGTTTGTTAAACTGAATTGACAAAGAGTATATTTCGGCAAGTGAAATTGTACATATTGGTCATGTGTAAATTTACATTTTTAAAAGCCCCGAAGTCAAAACAAGTTTTTCAATGGAAATCATAGATATGAAAGCTAATTTTATATTTTCCCCTCTAAATGAAAAATCTGGTTTCAAATTCCTTGCTATTTCTGTTTGAAAATGCTCTCAGAATGCATAACTTTGGGTCTCTGAAAAAAAAATTTTGTGGCTATTCCTCCATACGCACTCCGTTTCACTCTTGAAACCCAAACCCCCTTGACAGCAAGAAAAAATATTTCAACTTGCTTAGAAGATGAAATTAAAGTAAAATCAATACACTGTTATATATGGCACGCGATAGTAACAAAAATGCGGTATACCTAGTATTTCGAACGAAAACTAGGGGTTTTCGTGCGAAATACTAGGTATACCGCACGTTAACTACGGGTTTCCGATCGGTATACATAGTATTTCGTCGAAAACCCTAGTTTTCGTTCGAAATACTAGGTATACCGCATTTTTGTTACTATCGCGTGCCATACCGATCGGTATCGGAAATTCGAGTTTAAACCAAAAACGCTTTTCATAGTTTTAGCCAATGAGAAGCGAGAAACGGAAATCGCTATTTGATATTTAACGTTCGTCCAATCAGAAACGGAAAACGGTATTCAGGGTTTAATTAAACCAATCAAAATCGTTTATTCTGTTTATCGCTTATAATTCTCTATTTTTTATTCAAATTTTCGTATCTTTTAATTTTTTCATATATTTTGATATTATAAATTAATTATCAAATAGAGTTGTGCCTTTGACACTTTTAGGTGCGAATGGGTATCAGATTCGCGGGTCATGGGAGGATATTCGATCTCGACTGTCTGTATTCACCTTCACCAGTTAAAAGTTGTGAATATCGCCGTTTTAGATTTTGTTTAAAAAGAATTTTCCATTTAATTTATCTCTAGAGCAAAGAATTTTATTTTCATATAACTTGATGTGTAATCTGTTTCATACCTATTATATGCTTAATTTGATGATTTTTATATTTCACAACATATCAAACGCCTTGGCAAGGATTAAATGATGTAAAATTTTCAAAACACTTAACTTTTTTGACATTTTTCAAGAGTTAGTTTACACCGCAGAGTAAAAATTTTACTTTTCATACCTTTTTAATG
>MJUU01067953.1:88791-100966 GCA_002080025.1 Modiolus philippinarum | reverse complement strand
GGGACCATCTAAGGACCATTGTGACTAAGTTTGGTTATAATTGGACTGGTAGTTTCTGAGAAGAAGATCTTTGAATGTCTTTCCCGTAGGGTCCAATGTTAAAACTATGTTCCCCGCTGGCGGCCATCTTGGATTAGGTACAGACCTACCGGATACATTTTTTAGATGGGACCAGCTAAGGACCATTGTGACTAAGTTTGGTTATAATTGGACTGGTAGTTTCTGAGAAGAAGATCTTTGAATGTCTTTCCCATAGGGTCCAATGTTAAAACTATGTTCCCCGCTGGCGGCCATCTTGGATTAGGTACGGACCTGCCGGATACCTTTTTTGGATGGGACCATCTAAGGACCATTGTGACTAAGTTTGGTTATAATTGGGCTGGTAGTTTCTGAGAAGAAGATCTTTGAATATGTTTTCCCATAGGGTCCAATGTTAAAACTATGTTCCCCACTGGTGGCCATCTTGGATTAGGTACGGCCATGCCGGATACAATTTTTAAAGGGGACCACCCAAGGACTATTGTGACCAAGTTTGGTTCCAATTGGCCCAGTGGTTTCAGAGGAGAAGATCTTTGAATGAAAAGTTTACGCCGGACAGACGGACGAAGGACGATGGACGCCAAGTGATGGCAAAAGCTCACCCTGGCATAGCCAGGTGAGCTAATAAAATTTTAAAAATTCGGTGAAAAAAGGGCAATAACTCTTACAAAGGTATATGGCTTTTCTTCAAAATTTCAGGGTGGGTAGATCTTGATGTGCTGAACATTTTTGCAATTTACACTTGACCTCTATCTGTTACACTTTTTGAAATAAAAAATAAAAAAGGCAAAAATTTTGAAATTTAACGGAAAAAGGGCTATAACTCCGAGATGGGTTTTCAGATTTTCTTCAAAATTGCAAAGTGGATAGATCTAATCATGCTGATCAATTTCACTCCGTCAGATTTTTGATATCTGTAATGGTTTTCGAGTAATAAGCCAAATTCTGCAATTTACCCCTATGTTCTATTTTTAGCAACGGCGGCCATGTTGTTTGACCTATCGCCTAATTGGATACAATTTTGAGAAGCCATACTCTGGTGATGATTCTGGCCAAGTTTGGTTACATTTGGCCCAGTGGTTTCAGAGGAGAAGATTTTTGAAATTGTTGACAGACGGACAGACAGACGGACGACGGACGACCGACACATAGAGATGGCATAAGCTCACATGGCCTTTTAGGCCAGGTGAGCTAAAAAGCACAAAAAAGAGAGAGAGAGAAAATGACTTAACTGTTGAGAATTTATTTCATTTAGATGTATGTCCATACCATTTTTTGTGTTATTGAGATAGATCGTTATGACATTGTCATAACATAATTGTTATAGATAATTTTGTTTATTGACACAGACCATTGTGTTATTGATATAGATCATTGTGTAACTGACTTTACATATTTCATTGTGTTTTGACACAGATCATTGTGATATTGACATTATGTTTTTGACATTTCTACATATAAAATAATAGAAATTAAATAAAATCATTCAGTATGTATACCTCCAGTGTAGTAACCATAAGCATATGCCACTCTTCCAGCAATCCATACCATACCAGCAGCAGCACTAGTTCTCTACATAAAATACAAAACATGTTGAAGAACAAAATAAAGCTACTTTGATCATTCTGTTTTTACAGCAATGCAAATTATACGTATGTTAATTTCTTTGTATACCTTCAATTAACCATGCATTT
Source organism: Modiolus philippinarum (assembly GCA_002080025.1). Classification (NCBI taxonomy): domain Eukaryota; kingdom Metazoa; phylum Mollusca; class Bivalvia; order Mytilida; family Modiolidae; genus Modiolus; species Modiolus philippinarum. The sequence goes on along the minus strand of MJUU01067953.1, from coordinate 99,233 downwards.
CAGAAACTAAAGCATTTTGGGTAGAGCATACACCAAAATATTTAGATTGGTCAAGAACGTTAAATAGCACAGCTTCATTGGTTGAAAATCGATAAAATCACTGTACTCACAATTCCTCAGTTTTTGAAATAGGGAATTCTAACGAGACAAGGAAGCAGTGGGAACTGACAGCTAATGCCCTACCCATTGTTTTTTTTGGTTATACTAATAGCTATTTACGAAGTGTTATGTGGTAGAAACGACCAATAAATTATTGTAATTGAAGTCAGCAATGATAAAACAAAATGGCTCAAAATTAACTTTTAATAAGACAAAAATAATGATTTTTACAAATTAAGTGTACAATATATGACTTATCTGACAATAATGAAGTCCAAATAAATATCCAAATTATTACTTCACTAAAGTTCACCAATAAATGTCCAAATGAATATTCCTTGTAATCCTCACTAAATAGTTGATAATAGATTCACAATAACTGATGTTGATTTCCAATACAAAAGATGTGCCTAATAATCCTGTATAAACCAATTAAATCTGTATAAACTTATCAAACTGACTGACTTAACCCTTTTCTGCTACCTAATATATATACATTAATTCTTTCTAGAAAGATCAATCAAAAGATATGACTGGAACATTCCATAACAACTGATAATCACATGACTAGAATGATTATGTAAGTTAAAAACTAAGTCAATGTTCTAGAAAAATCTGCATGTTCTAAGGTGTAATAACCTTGACCATTGTTTATTGTAAACAAGTTACATAACAAGGCCGAACAAATTACATAATATCAAGGCCATACAAAACAAAAACAATGAGTGCAATGCATTTATATAATATTTACAATATTAAATTACCTATAACAAAAGTTGTATATTCAAAATCTGCACTGTTATAAAAAGCAATAACATGAGTCACTCATGTGTGAAATATAGGCAAAGGTGATCTATTTTCATCTGCAAGTCTTTGATGCATCTTTTAACTAAATACTATTTCTCCATACTTTAAATCATTGCTCTTACATCAGTCTTTGCCATTAGCCACTGGTCCAATGCCAATCATAGGTAAAAACTAATTTGGACTAGTACAGTTCAGAAAATTGATGTGTGTTCCATAGAATACTTGTGTTGCCTGCACTACAGAAGAGCCATTTTTGGCTCAGTGAACCTCTAAAATTTTTTAAATCAGGAAAAACACAATTCTTCCGTAAATGGTTGGTTTCAGTGTAAGACAGCCCATAGAAGACAGGGTCGCATGAAGCTGTCTTACACGGGTAAATGTCCAATCCAACGTCCCAATTTGTTTGACATCATAATTGTTACCATACCAAAGTCTGTGAATTATTTGACATTACAGTTGGAAACTCCACAAGTAATTATTACAAGAAAGTATAACTTCCCTTTGATTTGTTCCTTGTATTTTACGGAAGAAATAGCTTCTTACACTCGACTATAATTAAAGATCGGAATATGTTCCACTTGTGTGAGAAATTCTTCACTCGGGAAAAGAAGGAATTTCACTCGTGGAAGATATCGATCCTTTATCTTTTATATAGTCTCTTACAAGAAAAACTATTAATCTTGCAAGTTTCTTTGGAAAATGACTAATAGTTTTGAAGGAGTTGCAGATTAACAAACTAAATTTACAAATGTGCTATGCTGGCTCGGTGAACCTCTTGGTGAATTTTAAGTATATTGTGCATAACCAGATCTGGTAAGCAACATATACTGAAAGTTTGGTTGGAACCTGAATGGCAGTTTTTAAGGAGTTGCAAATTAAGAAGACATGTCCCTTGTATAACAAGAATAGAGTTCCTGGGTTCCCCACCGCTCATGCAATATACTAGTATACTGTATATGAAATTGAAATATTTTCAAACATTCAGGGCAGTTCCAAAATTAAATATGTGGGGATAAAAAAAGGATCAACCATGGCAGATGTTCCAACTTGACCAAGGTATTAGTGAAATTAACATTTGGTATAATTTTCATGAAAATCTGTCAAAATGTGTTGCCATGAGAGTGCTTACAAGGTAAATTTTTGGATAAAACAGAGTCATTATTTTTGACAAAGTCCCATTACTCCGTAAAAAAATATCGACCAAGGCTGATTTTTGAACTTGACCATGGTATTAGTGGTATAAACATTTGCTATAAATTTCATGAGAATCCGTCAAAATTTGTAGGCATGAGAGTGCTTACAAGGTCAATTTTTGGCTAAAACGGTGTTGTTATTTTGGTCAAAGTCCAATAACTCCGTCAAAAAGTCTTGACNGAAACTGATCTTCAAACTCGACCAAGGTATTAGTGATATAAACATCTGGTATAAATTTCATGAAAATCAGTAAAATTTGTAGCCATGAGAGCTCACACAAGATCAAATTTTGGCTAAAACAGTTTCGTTATTTTGTCAAAGTCCAATAACTGCGTCAAAAAATATAGACAAAGGCTGATTTTCGAACTTAACCAAGGTAGTAACGGTGTTAACATTTGGTATAAATGTCATGAGAATCCGTCAAAATCTAGCTATGAGAGCGCTTACAAGGATAATTTTTGGCTAAAACCGTGTCGTTATTTTTGTCAAAGTCCCATAACTCCGTAAAAAAATATCCACCAAGGCTGATTTTCTAACTTAATCAAGGCATTAATGGTATAAACATTTGTTATAAATGTCATGAAAATCTGTCCAAATTTCTAGGCATGAGAGCGCTTACAAGGTCAATTTTTGGATAAAGCAGAGTCATGATTTCGGTCAAAGTCCCATAACTCCGCCAAAAGTATCGACCAAGGCTGATTTTCAACTTGACCAAGGTATTTGTGATATAAACATTTGGTATAAATTTCATGAAAATCCGTTATAATTTGTATGCATGAGAGTGCTTACAGAAGAGTGTGACTGACAGACGGACAGACAGACGCATGGATGCTCGGCATTTCTATGTCCCCGCTCCGCATTGCAGCGGGGGACAAAAATGGTGACAATTCTACTTTTTCAAAGATTTTGTTGTGTTGAAGTACTGTGCCTTAGTTGCATAGGAATACTCAAACTTATCTTGTTTCAAGAAGAGATTGGTTTTGTAAAATATTTTGTTTCAAATTTAAAAAGTAGTAAAATTTTAAAATTCACAAATTACAGGACTGATTTTGACAATTCTAGTAATACTTAGGAAAAAGAAGGGAAAGGGGAATGTGTCAAAGAGACAACGACTGTATTCTTTTTTACAAGCTCAGTACCATATCTAATTTTTAAGTCATCAGAAATTCCCATACTTACAGGATATTGTAGTCCACCTGTGAACATCAACATCAGGAAGGTAGGATATGCCTCCAATCTATAAATAGAAAGAATTATCCTTAAAATAGGCATGATAAACAGTAAATAAGCAAAGTAAATGACTCAGTATTGATTTACCTGATGGATAAATCAGGGATGTGATTTGGTTACAGGAAGTACCACTGAAAAAAAACAGAAAAAACAGAAATCAGTAGTAAAACATAATATACTAAAACAGATTTGGAAACAACCTGATCCGCAAAATCAGTGATTCCGTGGAAATATCACATCCCTGGGAGTAGGAGGCATGAAAATTTTAGTATTTATAATATATGCACAACTAGATCAAATGAACACCATAGCCTAAGTGTTTGGTAAGAATACAGGTACATGTGTATGTGTTACAGTTTTCAAGTAGTAGCAGATTGTATTTTGGCTTGTTGAACCTCAAAAAAACTGTAAATCTAAATTTTTAAGTATCGTGTGCACAACTAAATCAAGCGAAGAACTTCCGGCTTACAGTTATGAAGAAGTTGTATATTAACAAACCAAATATACAAATGAGCTGTGTTGGCTTGGTGAATAGGGTCTGTAAGTCTCGTTCAATTTTGGAACTTCCGGGCACATAATTTGTACCCGGAAGTTACATTTTTAACAACAACATATGATGTTTCAAGCACAAAATTAGGACGTCATAATGATGCAATGTCATATTTTTACAGGAAACATTTTCAAATTGCAATTTTATCGTGATTTCTCGGTGTCACATGACAAGACTTACAGACCCTTTTACAAAAATAAGTAAATTCAAAATTTTAAGAGGTTGGATGGAATTGGGATTGCAGTTTTAAAGGAATGGTGGATTAAAAAACCATTAGACGTTGCGGTATGACAACGACAACGAATAGAAATCCCTATTCTGCTTGCAGCAGGATGACACAAAAAGTGCTATTCCCCAAATAATCCAGGAAACATCTTTGCAAAGCTCAGTATGATATGACAGCAGTACATTGGACAGAGGCAAATATGAACTTCTGACGACACAAAATGACAGTAAATATAGTAACATGAACCATTTTAATCCCTTTTCTTTGCCTCAAAAAAAAAGCAAGGAAAACAAGATGTGTTTAGTGAAACACTAATACATCCTAGTATCAAATCAAAAACTTTGATGGGAAATAGTAAATCATTGTAAGGGTGCAAGATGACCTAAACAACAGTAAGCCTACCTTAAAATCACAAAGGTAGGCATGTCTGTAAATACTGTACACGAGGACTTATTTCAATTAATCATTTCTTTGGGTTATTTTAGCACGTTTAGCAGAAATGTGCTTTTGAGATTGTTCATTCTTCTACAAGTTAGTAATCTGGTAATTTTGAGATATTTGCTTTCTTGCAAATTAAGCAAAAGATAAGCTGGTTCACAGACAGGTGTCCAGTTTACCTATGGTTCACATGTTACAAGTGTGTTTACTTACGTGTTCTGATGAACTCTTTGAATACAGTTAAACTTCTCATTGTCAGGTGAATATAAAGTTGGGTACTGAAATGGAAAGCAAAAATTGGAACAAATACTATATGTTTGCACATTTTTGTCAACATACACATGTATCTAACTTGTGTTCATAAAACACTTAAGGCTGATTTACATGGCAATCATAGTTGCCAGGCAATCATAGTTGCCAACCTCTGATAATGAAAAATCATGTCATGACATGACATGAAATACCAAAAAGCGTGTGAAAACGCACGACATACTTTCCGATTATTGAACAAAATTTATATAAAATTAATTTGCCAATATAAACGCTCATTGTACTCAACATTTGCCTGTTTTGCTGATTTTAGAACTACCCGACTAGGTACATATTCAAAACAATTACAAGTTTGGTTGAACTTTATACAAGTCAATATGGCAGAAGTTAGCAGAGTTCTCAACCTTGTCCTTGATGATTAAATCATTCAACGAATTTTTTGTAGCTGGCAAGGAGGAAATGGGCTTAGACCTGTTTTGACAGATAAATGGTTTCAAATGAGCCCTAGCTTTTGTATATCTGACTATATCACTTTCTGTAAGTGATCCAATATAAATGTGTAAGCTGCATAGCGCCCCTACTCCACGATCACTTTCTTTGACTTCAAATTAATTCATCAAACTCAGAGTCCCAAATTTTGTTTTGGTATCACTATCGTTTTCTATTTGCACTCGTGTCTTTAGTCAGTTAGTGGTCGTACCCAACAAAGTTTGTTATTGAAACGATTTAAAGTAAGTCGTGGCCAAATCAAAGTTTGCAATTTACCGTACGGTCATGAAATGTCCGGAGAATCACGGGGATCGATAGCGCTAATAACCAAAAACATTAACAACAGTCATGGAAAAATGCAGAGAATCACAAAAAACACATCTCGCTAATAACCAAAAATGTAAACAAAGAAAAAGCGTGTAATGGGGTGTGAAGTTCTGAAAAGCATGTACACGCCGTGTGACAAAATCTACGTGTGTAAACTGTTGAAAAAGCGTGTGTAACACGCGAAAATCATGTGAGTTGGCAACTATGATGGCAATACAAGCTGAATGCATCTTGAAGCATGATACAAATAATACCATGTAAATTATACATTTTTTGTGTAGCATGCGACTTTTTGAAGTTGCATGATACACAATTTGGGATAGAACATGTTCTATTTCATGATACAAGTTGCATGCGTCTTTTTTATTTTAACCAATGAAAACCGTAAAAGAAAGGTCAAAAAGGTAAACATGGACGCATGCAACTTTTACACACCATGTAAACGTTAAAGTATCACGATACAAAAGTTGCATGCGTATAAATTGCATCCGACTTGTTATACCAAGTAAACATTTATGTATCATGATACAAAAGTTGCATGCTTCAAGTCACATGAAACTTGTATCTCCATGTACCGTTAAATGGGCCTTTATGTATATATGCAGCTTTTGAAGGAGGGTGTTGTTATTGATATACCATCTGAGAAAGGAGATTATTGCTACAAAAATAGCTAAATTCTACATAGACCCAGCTACCAGAAATCGAGAGTATTTAAATAAAAACACTTCTTCATGCATTAATCTTCGTCTCCAAACAACCCCTCGCTCCGACATTTGCTATGACCTTAGGATGTCGTTTTGATGGTCATTTGTTTGGCGTTTTGAATTGTGAAAGGAGAAAAATAATTAAAAGTCCCTCACATACAGTACAGAAAGAGACATACCGTGAGTGATCACCGTGATAGTGGTCATGTCTAGGAAAGTGGAGGGGATTAAAATTCTAAATTTTATGTCTAAGATGTATAGGTGAAATATAATTTATAAATATTTTATTTTACCTTTTTCAGATGCTGTATTAGAAACATACATCTTTAGTTTTGCATTCAAAATGATTATTTTTGTTTACTATTTAGATCGTGTTGAAGTAAGTATGAATCCCGAGATCGAGAAGACAACGTAATATTTCTTTGCGTTTTAAATTTAGAAATGCATGAAATGAAAAACTTGTGTTGTGCCTTTTATTATTTTTACCGTGATTTTTACCTACAATGAAAAAATTGTGTATTGATACGTTTATGGACATGCACGTGTGTATTGCTTACCTGGACTATTTTTACTGCACTCCAATTCTTACTGATTTTAGTCAACGTTTTTTATCGTACTTGATTACGACAGCGAGTTAAATAGATAAATAGTGTGGTGAAAGCGAGAAGCAGAAAAATATAATAATAAAAAGTCTGACGAAGACGAAAATTTTGACTTTAAATGAAACGACCGACCTACAATTTTTACGAAGATATATACTTCAAACATACGTAGTTGCTCCAAATAATCTACAAGATCAATCCTGATATTCGAGAAACTTTTTTTCAGTTAAGAATAAAAAATAATGAAAGAATAAAATTCGCATCCTGATCATGATATCGTGTTAGTCTGTTTTAAATTATTTTATTTGTACCAAGTACACAAAGTTTATTGAATGTGCACACGTTCATAGGCTCTGACATGCGAAAGTTCGTATATATTACGGAAGAAGAAAAAAACTTAACCAGAGAAGAAGGAACAGTTTTTGCTACGATATATTTCTTTATTAAAATACTTATAACCCATTTGGATTGTAGTACATCACATTTATAAGAACAAAACATAAAAGAATTAATGTTTACAATATAAAACAGTTATTTGTCTCCTCTCCTCAGTTCTAATGATATAGTTGAAATACTCTAAACTAAGTTTTACTACAATCTTCTCGTTCTATTTATGAGGACGGGACTTTAGCCTAAGTTAAGCTTCGGACTTGACCACTTCAGTCCATGGACTACATAGACTAGAAATTCGAAGTATTTTGTAGTTATGCTTCAAATTTAAAAAAAACCAAAAAACGAAAAATTAAAAATAGACTCTGGATTTTGGGTGTGCTCTGGACTAACGGGATTAGGGGGTTATACCCTCGTATATATTGCCATTATTTAATTTTAAATAAAATGTGACCAAAATATATATATTTGATAGATTTAAGTAGTCTATGAAGGGACCACTTAATTGTATACAACAACTAAAATTCTTTTTATATATTTTAGTAGTCCTTAAAAGGACTGTTTTTGCTCATATTGCATCATTTTTCAAATCAGGAAGCCTGGTCGTCATCTGGTAACAGAGTCTTGGTCATTCTTTTCATTTCCTCTGTATGTAAAGCATCGTTGTAGTACTTTATGCTTTTCCCTTCTGATGGCCCTTTGAACAGTTTATTTGGGAGATCTCCTGTTGCCCTTCCGCCCAACAACACGACTACTGGTACAACCTTGAATATGTGGTCGATGTATTTGTTGCAGGTGTGAACAGACATCTTTGTGTACCAAAAATCTAGTGTATGTCTGACCAATTCGTCTTTGGTAGTGGGCTCTTTCTTGCGAAGATATGTTTTTAATTTCTGCCAAATCATCTCTATCGGGTTAAGGTCACAGCTTTCCGATGGCCAGTCCTTCTACCAATTAATCGAGTTGGGAGACATGAAATCTTGGGCCAACTTTGACTTGTGCTTAGGTTCGTTATCCTGCTGGAACCTGTGGTTGTCTGGAAAGGTTGTGTTAACGAATGGCAAGAGGTTTCCATTCAGGATTGTGTCAACAAAAAAATTCTTTTCTCATTATGCCCTCAAAGAGTGTAATTGGAGTGGGTCCTCGTCTGCTTATACCAGCCCAAACATGAATCTTTAAAGGATGTTTTGGTTTTGGTATGGTGTCATTGATGCCATCAATTGGTCTAGATACGATTACGTACATCAACTTAAAAAAAATCAGTTAATAAATTTGACTGAAAAATCAATATTTATGACAAACATGTTTACAGATAATTTAAATAGGCAACACCTGGACAGGTAAGCTCTCGTCGATCATCTCTTAATTGGCGGTAAACTTCAATGGGCATACAGGTGACCTGTAACAATAAAAATTAATCCCCACAGCCTGTTTTATGGCCCTTTTTCATGTCAATAATCACAATGGGTTTATGTCCGTGATGATATGTCTAAAGGATTAAAAATCATGTCTTTCCAAGTAATCACTCACGGTATGTCTCTTTCTGTACTGTAAGATTTATACATGTATCTTCCAGACTAAGAAAGCTTCATCTGAGTGCTTAAATAAAATCTTACAATTGTGCGTCTGAATTTTCTGTCTTTCACAGTAACTAGTGTAAGATTCTATAATTCCTACCTTAACATCATACTCCTTCCTGGCTTTCACCACTCTGTACATCATCCAGTGTAACATGACTACACTTCCTACACCAGTCAAAGCCACATAACCATACTCTTTAGGAATCTTGGAAACTACTGTCATTTTGTCTCTGAAAAATAGAATCAGACAATAAAATTTTTGTGCTTTGCACATGCAGTGCAGCAGTTCACTTTAGTACATGTATCTAAAGCTTTGCACCAGTGGATCAAGCTTTCAAAAAATGGGGAATGTTCCAATGAATTTCAGAAAAAAGGGGGTGTTCCAGGGGCAAGGTGGCCGAGTGCTTAAGGCACTGGACTTTAAACCACGATGTCCCACACCACTGAGAGTTCGTATCTTGCTTGTGTCAAGCTTTCAAAGCACCTTACTAACCTAGGAAATTTCACCCATTTTTCAGCTTGGAACTTTGGGCTTTCTTCCTCTCCACAAGCCTCAAGACCATGCAAGAAGTTCACAATAGCTAAACAGTCGTTAATCTCACCGTTGGGTTTAAAAGTTTGTATAAGGCTTATGTTCATTGTCAACTTGTCATGGGATCATGTCTGTGATTTTTATTGTTAAATAAACATACCTTTGCCCTATACCCAAGTATCACCTGTCGGCAATGCAGTGGTTAATCGAAAGAATTAATAAAGAAAGGATATGTGCTAGTAGTAAATGCACATGAGACAAAGTCTCTACAAAAACATGATTAATGAGAAATGGAACGCTTTTATTGTAGTTCTTCATCTTGAAGTCACCATTATGCATTATAGGAATAAAAGTCATTTTGGACGAGTTTTTGGATTTGTAAACACGGCCTACTCACTCACAGACTGAATAAAGTCCAAAGCACTTTATGTAAAGCTGGTGAGTGAAAGGCCGCATTTACATCCATTAACTCCTCCAAAATTACTTTCATTTCTTATAATTCCAATCATTTGAAATTAAAACAATGTTTTCACTGAATTTGATGCCACCATATACTGCACTATTTTTTTCAGAGCGTAATAATGGGCAAGAAGCGTTTATCTAGATAAAAACTTTGTTGTTTTTGTGACGTTGACCAATTAAACTGGATGCTGCAATAGCAAATGGAATTATTCAACAATGAGCTATGCTCATACCACAAGGCCCCTAGCACTGGTTTCAGTGGAATTCAAATGTCGAGAAACACTACATCCATGTATCTGATCTTTTACTCATAGATGCAAGGTTGTGAACATACATATTAACTGGCAGTGTTCTTACAACTGCTGTCATCTGTTGCCCGACAAAGAAGACTCATTAAAGACAATCACAACATATTAACAACCACAGGGCACTCATTAAAGACAATCACAACATATTAACAACCACAGGAGACTCATTAAAGACAATCACAACATATTAACAACCACAGGACACTCATTAAAGACAATCACAACATATTAACA
>MJUU01067953.1:26656-88414 GCA_002080025.1 Modiolus philippinarum | reverse complement strand
CACAACATATTAACAACCACAGGGCACTCATCAACTAAATTGCAAAGAAAAACTTGGATTAATCAAATCAGGGATGTTGGCAATATAAACAGGATGGTCAGAATAAAATTTGGAAACTCAAAAAATAAAAAATAAAGGGCTACGCCAAGCGCAGCATGATACGACCGCAGCATGCTGACCACTGAAATTTGAACAAGTGTATTTTAAAATGAATGTGGACACAGTAAGGAGCTTCACAGTAATTTGATGGACACATCAAGGAAAATTGCAATTCTGGCCCCTTTGACCCCTATAGCTAGGAAATGGTAAGAGCTATGCTAATTCTGTTGACATACTACCAAAGCTTACAACAAGATGAATCCATAAAAAAATCCTATCAAAATCTGATGAAAAATAAAGATTTCACACATTTCTTAAAATTGCAAATTTGAGCCCTTTGACCCCTTATAGCTCGAAAACGGTAAGAGCTATGCCAAATCCGTTGCAATATTCCTGAAAGATGACAACAAGAGGAATCTAAAGAAAAAAATCCCATCGAAATCTGATGATAAATAAAAATTTTAGGTAATCAGCATATTTGCAATCTTGGCCCCGTTTTTCCCCTCATAGCTAAGAAAGGAAACAATTTAACAAAAATCTGATGGTGCAGTGCTGGTTAATTTTTCTTTAGGAATCCATTGCAAAAATCTGCATCAAAATTGAACTAAAAATTAAAAAAAATAAAATTTTTGAGATTCCCCCCTTTAGGGCCCCATTTAGCTCATGAACGGTAAATGTGATGTTAAATCCGTTACATAATACAGATTGGAAATTTAATAAGGAGCACGTACACTGAAAGAAACCCCATCAAAATCTGATATATAATAAATATTCTACAGCCCAATATATGAAAACACCCAATTTGTCCTTTTTTCAAAAATGGGCGGGGCTACAATACCCAAAACCAATCCCAGCCTTCCCTTTGTGCCAAGAAACATTGTGTTAAAATTTCATAAGGATTGGTCAACTAGAACTCAAGTTATCGCACGGAAACGTAGTTTCCACAGACACCGACGACGCCGCCAGTATCATACCAATATACGACCTCAAAAATTTTTTGCGGTCGTATAAAAAAAATAAATAAAATGCCAAAATTTGAAAGTATGATAGTGTATCCATATGAGATATTCTCTCCAGAACAAGTACACCAGAACTGAAATGCTGAGAGAGCATACTTCTCTCTTGATTAATGATTGTTTATCCAACAAATAAACTTGCTGATCATAATGTTACAGTTAATTAATATTAAACCATGTAACTACAAGGTTGTCTTTGTTTAGCATTGCCTAAAGCATGTAATACAACATCATTTGTACAAGTATGAATCTTTTGAGCAGATTCTCGAGGTCTAAGTCCGAGATAGCAATGCCTGCCAAACCATAGCTCTTATGGTCCTAGAGCTGATTTTTTGATAGTTGTGTACCATAGACTTGATTTCACCCTATTAAAAACTTAAGATTTTGTGACATGATTGAATTGTGTCACACCTTTCTGGAGTCTTTTTGACAACCAAGTGCCAAGTAGGCATACCTAAATGTTTTCATTTCTTTTCTTCCAACATTTTGCTGATTTTAATTATAATATGATAATGCAAGGCAAGTCACAATTTCCTATTTGAAAAAGGAATTTTCCAAATAGAAACAAAATCCTGCCTACTTCATGGCCATTTTGAATATCGCAGTCACGTGACATTTCAAGAGGTGGATACACATCAGGTCATGTCCAAATAAAGAGGAATTATTTGCATTGAAAAGGCTTTGCAGAAGTGAGAAAGATTGATATTCCAGCCAGATATTGACAAAATATTTGCTTTTGGATATCCATTTAGGATACTTTTTGGTTTTTAGAATCACCTCCGAAAAAGTTTCATTGATGCCAGCAAGATGGCCGAAGGCAGTATGACATTGAGCAGGATGGTTGTCAAAAAATTATCAGAAACATGCAAAACAATTTGTGTCACAAGTTTTAAATAGGGGAAAATCAGTAGCTCTTTGGTCTGCCAAATCGGAAGAAATTAAAAGGACATGTAGAGCTAAGGTTCTGCAACCCTAGCTCTATACGTCCTTTCTATCTGTTTATATTTTTCTGGACCAAATCTGCACAAGCAGTTCCGCAGCTTTTTAAGTCTGAAAGCAAGGACATGTCTGAGAGCGAGATAAAAAAAAACTCAACACCCCCTCCCCTTCTTAGAAAGATTCGGACAGATGTATGGACATAATGCTTGTGCTGACACTCGATAGAATTGAATTTCCTTCTATGAAAATCAAATATTAAATAGAAATACACGTCTTTTGCTGTCAAGTACTGAAGGTTGAAATTCAGGATGTTGGTATCAAAAAAAACAACAGGGAACCAGTTTCAAAATTATTAAAATACGACTCAAAGTCGGACGAGATCATTACGAAATTCCGGGATGGTACGAATCCTTGCTGCCAAAAAAGTAAATAAGAGTGGAAATAAGCATATTTTTTACAGTGTATTCATAAAATATCATCCTTTCTTCAAAAATTATAACGTGGCCATGTCTTGTTAATTAATATTAATCTTGGACATTTTATGTCACGCTAGGTGTTATCTGGGACTAGTCCCAGGTGTTATTTATTATTTTTTGTATTTATTATATTTGTTCACAAATTTAACACTTTAAATTTTTCTTCTTTCTTAATTACAAATAAAGTATTTTAAGATTTTTTTTATAGTTTGAATATATAGCACGATTTTCCACTTTTTGTTCAATCAACACATTTAAAATAAAACTAATGTCAAAATCAAAAATAAAATTCAAAACAGGTCTCAACCTCATTGAAACTCGACAAAAATAACTTCTTAATCTATCGAAGGAGGTGTAATTTTGAATGAAATGCACTGTAAGCTCACGTTTGGCCTAGCACTGTAACTGAGAATCAAGTAATCATTGACTTATAATTCTTGCACATGTAATCAATAATTATTAAACGGAAAATAGGAAAATTGCAGTTAATTTATATATGGAAATCAAATAATCAGATATATTTAATTCGTTTAAATAACCAAGAGGTGAGACTGATAATCAAATGATCAAGCCAAGAAATGGCAACATGTGCAAGGGCTAAATCGCTCATGCCCTCCCGTGGTGCTATTTATCCGCACCATTAACTGACTGATGATTATTACAGAAAAATTGTGTTTCCATGGTAACATTATGTCTCCTAATCGTGGCAAGTAGATTGACCAGAAAATTAGCTCAATGGGATACCTTTGATCTGGGACTAATATATTGACAATATACTAGTCCCAGCTTTGATCTAGATGAGAGGCAATTTCTTGGCTTGGTACAATATACGTCACATTGCAGAGTGTATTCTGATGTTTTTCCGTATGCTCTCCTAACTCGACAATCCCAACACAAAGCCCCCCTCCTCCCCCTGACCCCCCAACAATAATCCCACCTCCGGAGGCTGCATCTGCCGGTTTCACTTTTATCTTAGTTTGCCGTAAATCACTATTTTTGTTTAACTTTTATTTCATAAAAACAAGACGCAAAAACGAGAGTTGTTCGACCTGACCGGGATTCGATCTCAGAACCTTTTGATTTCGAGTCCAGCGGCCTAACCTCGCGACTACCAAGAGCATCACTAAGTATAGTTTTAAAATATAGGTTTATCCCGGGAAGAAATATAAAACGCAAACGAAAGCTTCTGGAATTTATATATATATCATTGCATAAAACTGGGTATAGTCTTATTCATTCGTTTGGTATATTTTTTTCTATATTTCTTTAAATTGTGTAAGTTAAACCGTGCGTTTAACTGCAAAACTTCGTGAAGTGTCGGCGAATCGGCCGTAACCACATTTTTTATGCAAATGGGACACGGTGCTCTAGTAACTTTCCGCCCATTCTCGTCCGTCCAGAATCAAAATATCGTGATATTGTCACGTTCAGTTAAAAGACTTTTATTCTAAATATGTCAAATTCCTAATGTATCCGGTCGTTCGCGAGAAGGTACAGATTTCAAGTCGTGACAACCTTCCAGGCCTGGGTTTGCTTAGAAACTAAATTCGAAACAACGAACAAGTTCCGCTGGCTTATTTGCATAAACAAAAATCGGGGAAAAAATCCTTTTCCTTCACTGAAAATACCATTTCGCGGGGATTTTAAGTGTATGTTGTCATTTTTCTAACAAATATTCATTAATATCAGAAGTCCATTATTAATGGACTTCTGTTAATATACAATATAGATATACTCTGTCTTTTTCCGGCTGGCTTCTATATAACAAGCCAAGAAATGCAAGGGCTAAATCGCTCATGCCCTCCCGTGGTGCTATTTATCCGCACCATTAACTGACTAATGATTATTACAGAAAAAAAGTGTTTCCATGGTAACATTCTGTCTCCTAATCGTGGCAAGTAGATTGACCAGAAAATTAGCTCAATGGGATACCTTTGATCTAGATGAGCGGCCATTTCTTGGCTTGAAACTGAATACACAAGGTAATCTAGTAATTGGCAATAAAACTTCCCTTTTTAATCATCAAGTAATCAAGTAATCAAGAAACCTATGTTTCACGTAAAAACTTGGCATTATAAACTTCCCTTTTTAATCATCAAGTAATCAAGTAATCAAGAAACCTATGTTTCACGTAAAAACTTGGCATTATAAAATGGGAAGATGTGGGTAATATAAATAGATGGTCAGAATAACATTTGGAAATAAAATACAACTTGGATTTCCAGCTAGTAGACAGTTTTAGTCGATTTTAAGAAAACTTATTATGAATTATGAAATGGTGAGATATGAGCATGGAAGGCCCTGTCTTTATATTCTAAGAACTATTCAAAGTAGTGACATATGCATTTGCTGATGCAGGGAAGCCCTGCATCAACATGATTAGTTGTCAACAACTATTAGACAGGGAAGCCCTGTTTAATATCTTAAGTAGTGACATGCAATTCAGATGCAGGTAGTCCCTGCACTATTAGTTACCAACAATCATTAAACAGACAGCCCTGTTTAATATCCGAACGGGAGCCTTGTGGACTACTAAAGGGAGATCGAGCTGACTCATATGTACAATGTTTTAATAATCCGAGAAAACCGTTGCAATTTGTATTGATTATTGAGACAAGAAAGCCTTGTTTAAACATTATAATTAAAATGAGTAAAGGTAAATGAGTAAAGGTAACCCGAGAAAAAGGCAGTGCTTCAAGTGCAGCACTGACCAACTCTTCTAACTCTAATGATGATGATGAACCATGGACATGTCATTAGTGTTGGAGGGTATTTTCTGAACCAGACTTTAAATTATGGAATGTCAAAGATGCAATAAACATTTTTGCATCAAATGTTTGAAATTATAAAACAGCTAGGAATATAAAGTCTTGGCCATGTCAGACTCTTTGTGGTTTTGCGAAACTGTGAGGACCTTGTGCAGCAAAAAATTACAGTGGGATTTAATTTTGAGGCAATGTGTAAACAGATGATGGATATGTTCAATGATAAATTCATTAAGGATGGTCACTCCTCAACTTTACCACATCAAGGATTTAAATTTATTATTTTTATTTATTAGAATGTGGATCATAATCATTTCAAGCAAAAATATTGATAAGTCAGTCGCCGTTCTTGAAATTTAAAAGCTTAATCAACCTTTGAAATGCGATGAAGGCGTTTCAAGAATTTCATAAAATTTTGTCATAATTCTATTGAAGATGTATACTATCATATTTTGAAAAGAAAAGTGGGGGAAAGTGTGCAAAATTTTCTAATGCATCATAATGGATAAAATACAAGAATTCCAAAAGTCAGAGACAGTTTCATGAACCCGAGGAGTGACTATCCTTAAACTTAAACAAAAAAAGACACTAATTGCAATGAGCATAAAGTAAGAGAGATAATCCAGGACGAGGTATCTGTAGTACAGATCCCATAATTACAGGTACAACAATACCGAGTGAAAAGATCCCACAATTACAAATACACCATTATAGAGTGAAAGTTCTGCCCCATTAGCAAAGAGTTAAATCACCACTATTATAATGGATGATATGAACGAACGCAAGAAAAGAGCAAATAATTTCATGATTTTGGCCTTCCAGAAAGTGAGCAAGAATCTAGAGAAGGACGACAAGAATCTGACAAATCCAGAATAATAATGTTGTATGATGCATATAAAATTCAACTTGACTCGGAAGCAATTAATAAAGTAAGAAAAATATGACTAAAACTAGACCATTAATAGCAGAATTCAAAACAACTTTAGACACATCCAAACATCCTCACTGTACAAAGTGAGGGGTAAACCCTGGACACGAAAGAAAATAAAAGTAAAAAAAAAATAAAATCATCTAATGTTAAAACAAGATGGTCCAAGATGTGTACATATGTGTAACAGGGTGGAAAGGATTATAACGGCAATGTAAATAGACACTTGGTATTAACAATTTTAAAATGTTTTTATACAAATGCCGAACAACCCTTCAACAAATTTACTGAGTTGAAAGTACGAACTCGTGACACATTACCACATATCATAGGTATAACCGAATAAAAGATATTTACAAAGTATAGCAAAATATTTTTTGACAGAAATAAGGAATCATAGTATGGGAAAAATATAGATAATGAAATAGGACGGGGATCGATACTTTATGTCAGCAAAAGCCGGGAGCCAGTGGGGAGCACTTGGAAACAGAATTTTAAGAAAATAAATTTGTTGAGATAAAACTAAGCCCAAATGACAAACTTCTAGTGGGGATTATTTGCAGATTACCATCAAATAAAACGTTCGAGTATAATTCAAAATTGTTGCAATTATTATCTGAGAGTGGAAACAAGGGATATACGCATAAAGTGAGTATGAGAGAATTTAAATTACCCAAACATTGATTGGGAAACCTATAAGTCTACAGGAGACAGCAGAAACTCACCGGAAAATAGATTTCAAAGACAACTCCTTGTTCCAGCATATAAAAAGCCCACTAGAAGGAGAGGAACAGATAATCCCAGCATACTAGACCTAATTTTGACCAACGAAGAACAAATGGTAAGCAACTTAGAATACCAAAGCCCTCTTGAATATCTAAATTAATGCAAATTCTGTTGAAAACTAAGGAGTATCTCCCTCATGCAAAGCTCTGTCCTTAGCTGATTTTACATTTAGATCATATTGGTTAGTTGTTCTTTATCAGTTTTTGAACATCTTTGGGTTTATGGTCTTCCAAACGTTTGGATTTTATCTGCACTGAAGAGATCTCGGGGGGGGGGGGGGGGTAACTTATATATGTATAGGTACGGGACATGCGGCAAATTCGGGGTAGAATTTCCCTAAAGACTTTGGAGATTTCGGGTCTATAGGCCAATGTAAATAAAGTGAAAGGATTGAGTGATTTGCTACAATCCTGATGTAATGTCACTTTAAATTAGGCATTAATCTTTTGATTACCACATCCCCTTTGGATAAATTCGGGTCATTATTTTAGTCTCTTTGGATAAACTCGGGTCTCAAATTTGGCCTGACCTGGACTATTTCGGGTAGGGGTTTTGAACCTAAAGACGCACCCCCGTCATTTTATAGTCAAGTTACCCCCCCCCCCCAGGGAAGAGATATAAGTTGTCAAAATGCGCATATGCAGAAAATAAATTCACAGTAATTTTGGTATTTAGTTATTTGAAAAGAGCAACAACTGTATCATAACGTTTGACTTTAACTGTTATATGAATATCAAAAAGGTGTCCAAACATACAAGACCGTAAAACAAAGGAAAATATAACCTTTTCAAAGAAGAACTAAGTAGTAGCAACTGGAATGAAATATCAAAAGACACAAATGACATAGATACAAACTGGAATTCCATTATAGATACTATAAATGATTTGGAAGATAAATGTGTGCCAACTAAAACTTATAGTGGCAAAGGTAAAAATAAATTTCCAGTAGACAGTAAGACAAGGGAAAAAGACCAGAGGAAAGAATATTTTATTGTAACAAGCCGTGACCCTGCTGTCCGTCCTGAATATGAGAGTCTGAAACCAAGTTAAGAGTCAGTTAAGGGATTACCAGAGAAGGCCAAAAAATTCAAAAAGCTATATGGCGCTATATAAATCAAAATCTAAAACAAAAGAAGGCGTTGCAAAATTGCATATAGACCCCACAAACAATATGTCAATGAAAATTGAAGATGATACTAGGAAGTAAAAAGTTAGGATCCTATCAGACTATTTCTCAAGTGTGTTCCCAACAGAACCAGACAGAGAGGTGCCAATACCAGCTATGAAAAATATCCAACATAACCTTCCATAACTCATTATATTTGAAGAGAAAGTTTTTAAAATGACTAAAGATGCTGAAAATAGATTACTCACCATGCCCTGAGTGATGACCTGCACTCAAGACTATTACAAGAACTGCCAAATTCGTTAGCTGCACCATTTAAATGATTTTTTAACAATCTTTTACAGCTGACTCAGTGAAGCATGTACCAAATTATTTGGTCCTTTACAAAAATTGTTAATTTCTTTCTGATCCGATAAAAACATGGCCGCCAGCGCCGAACATAGTTTTAACACTGAACCGTGTGGGAAAATCGTCATTTTCATCTTATCCACTAAAATCACTGAGAACTTAATGGGACTGATGTATGGAAAATGCTCATTTGTCAAATTCCGACGGGATTTTATGGCAAAAACATCTTTTTCATCATCTGCTCTGAAACTATTGAAGCAAATCCAACTAAACTGTACTGGATAACAAAATACCGAAGTTACTGTAAATTTAATTTCTGCATATGCGCATTTCAACAACTTATGTCTCTTCAGTGCAGATCAAATCAAAATATTTGGAAATATATATACCGAAACATGTGTAAAATCTGATAGAGAGCGATTTGCCAATAGAATCTAAATAGGAATGTTGAATTCAGCTAAGGACAGAGCTATGCAAGGGGAGATACTCCTCAGTTTTAAACAAAATTTTCTTAAATTTAGATATGGTAAGTTGTAAAACAAAATCGGTTTCGGGCCAGCCCCGAAATACTGGATACTGGCTTTCTGAATTCCCCCGGGGACTAAAAGTCCACCAGCAGAGGCATCTGCCCAGTGGTAATGAATAACACAATACGAAGTTAATGTAAATTAAATTTCTGCACATGCACATTTCTACAACTTATGTCTCTTCAGTGCAGATCAAATCAAAACATTAATTGGAAATCAATTTACCGCAATATGTGTAAAATATTGTACGGAAGGTCTTTTACAAGGATTGCTCATTTTAATCCGATTCGACAAAAAATATGACTGCACATCAGCTGGGAACATAGTTTAGAATTTTCCATATCACATGGGAAATTCCTATTTTGATCATATCATAAAAACTCCCACTCCTTGTACGTCACGTATTTATTGCTAACTAAATACCAAAGTTACTGTAAATTTAGTTTTCTCAGATGGCATTTTGGACAACACCAAGATGAACAAACTAAAGTTTTTTTTTAAAAACAGTCTACTGAACTGAGGATATGGACTGTTAAAATGTTAACTTGATTTAGCATTTGAATTCTTGACAAAAAGGGGTTAAATTGGGTGTTTTCACTTTTCTGACTGTAGAACCTTTATTTTTCACTACATGCAGATAAGATATGTTTTTAACTTAAAGTGTAGATTAAATTGAAAACTTCTGAACCCCCCTCCCCCCCAAAAAAAACAATAATGCATAAAAGGTGATACAGAATAAATAAGTAGTATGATCTGAATCAGAATGAAAATGAAAATCAGCTACCGGAAGAGCTTTGCACGATAGAGACTAGATTTCAATATTGCAAATATAAAATCAGTTTTCGAGCCAGCACCGAGGCACTTACTTCAGGGTTACAAGTGCTAGAAATACTTTAAGCATTTGCAGTACAGATATACATATGGTGAGTATATCGATGGAATAGATTATATACGGGATGAGAATCGTAAAAACAAAGGTTTACAACAACGGGATTAGTGAAAACATTGAAGAAGAATTTGTTTTTGCCATTCGTATTAAATTTTTACCTTACTAAAAGAGTTTATAGGAAAAATACAACAATATCAACATGTTAGTAAAACAAGAAAACTTTTTCCTTGTAAGCCAATCGGAACACGTTATATCCGTGTTTGATTAATTAATTGATTAGTTACAGTTTAACGTCCAGTCGGCTATATCAATTAAAAAAATGTAATGGTACAATACATGATTCCCCGCCACGTTTCACAAAATTCTTAAGTTAAAAGGGGCATATTAAAAATATACTTGCCTGTCTTTTATGGAAAACAAATTTACATACCAAGTTTGAAGACAGTATGTTATTTCATTCACAAACCCTAAAATTTCCAAGTTTCAAGGGGCATAACTCTATAACCCGTTGGACCTATGAATCCTAAATCGAACTTGACCTGAGTTTTGTGGTAAACAACTTACATACCAAGTTTGAAGACGTTGTATTATTTCGTTCACAACTTATCAGTCGGAAACCTTAAAATTCGCAAAATTTCAAGAGACATAACTCCAGATCCCCTTGGACCTCTGAACCCAAAATCGAACTTGTCCTGAGTTTTGTTGTTTTCAACGGCATACCAAGTTTGAAGATCTTGTGTTATTTCGTTCACAAGTTATCAGTCGGAAATCTTCGGGGACATACGGACGGACGGCACACCACTGAGGGTATCACATAATACCTCGCCACTGAGTTTGAAGACCTTGTATTATTTCGTTCATAATAAATAACTAAATACCGAAGTTACTGTGAATTTGAATTCTGCATATGCGCATTTCGACAACTTATGTCTCTTCAGTGCAGATAAAATCGAAATGTTAGGAAGACCATAAACTCAAAGATTTTTAAAAACTGATAGAGAACAAATAACCAATATGATCTAAATGTAAAGCCAAAAATCGGCAAAGGACAGGGGTTTGCATGAGGGAGACACACCTTAGATTTAAACAAAATTTACAAAAATTTAGATATTGTAAGGTTTCAAATAGAATCGGCTTTCGAGTCAGCACCGAAGTACTGACTGGGCTAGTGAATACCCTCAGGGACTAACAGTCCACCAGCAGTGGCTTCATCCCAGTGGTAACAAATAACTTATTACCGAAGTTACTGTGAATATAAATTCTGCATATGCGCATTTTGACAACTTATGTCTCTTCAGTGCAGATAAAATCGAAATGTTCGGAAGACTATAAACTCAAAGATATTTAAATTATCAGTCGAAAACCCTAAAATTCACAAGATATCAAAGTTTCAAGAGGCATAACTGCAGAACCACTTGAACCTCTGAACATAAAATCGAAATTGTCGTAAACAATTTACATAACAAGTTTGAAGACCTTGTGTTTTTTTGTTCACAAGTTATCAGTCGGAAAATCTAATATTCGCAAAATTTCTAAGTTTCGAGGGGCATAACTCCAGAACCCCTTGCACGTCTGAACCCAAAATCGAACTTGACCTTAGTTTTGTGGTAAACAACTTGCATACCAAGTTTGAAGACCTTGTGATTTTTTCGTTCACAAGTTATCAGTCGAAAAACGTCGGGGACGGACGGACGGACAGACAGACGGATGCACAACTGAGGGTATCACATAATACTTCGCCACTTCGTGTGGCGGGGTATAAAAATGTAAGAAAGAGAAGAAAGAAACAAATGTGGAAGGGACAAGTTTTAATTCCCACTGGAAAAGGGGAGAAACGGATAGGGACAGAAAATTCAGCCTTGCATACGAGTCCCAGTAACTCTGCTCTCTTTAGACAATACAGAAGGGTCTTTATTCTGCATGGAGTGTGGTGTTTCTCCATACAGTTTGGCTACAAACTTAAGGCTTGCGGTCAGGCTTTCCGCATTATGACCTGACTACCCTGCATAGACAGGGCATTCCCCTTTCCACCAACTGGCGGACGCTCCCCCAGCTCTGTAGATTTTAGCCCCTGAAAACCGATTCATGCCGGGTATCCGTGTTTTTAGGCTGTAACAAAAGCCTCCAAAACAAATTCCAATATCAGAATTCCATGTCCATCCATGAGATCTGCATATACCATGAAAAGCTGAAATTGTTATCCAATTCGATGGATGTTCTACCCTTTTTAGTTTCCATAGCAACAGTTGTCTTTTTTTCTGATTTTACGATCTGCACTACCGGAAAACCCTTTCTGTAAAGTTTTATTCTATTTGGAGCTCTCTTAATCTCCCCTTTTTTGCTTCAATGGCACTGGCTATCAAAAAATAAATTAATTGCTTGCTTTAAAACATTTCTAGAAATTGTCATCTAATTTGGAGCACTTACTATTTTCCTTTGTTTTATTTTAAATTCCATAGCAACTTGGAAATTGCAAGACCTGATTGCACAAAAAAACATTGAAAACAGGACGGAGAGATTTCCAAGGAAGCAAAAGAAATAGATAATTTAAAAGTGACATATTTTCTCTTTTTTTATACATCGATATGTCATTTTTTTCTATTATAAATCAATATCTATGAAAAAAAAACGTTTCGTTTTAATACATTAAATTAGATTAAAATAGGTAACTTTCAACACGTGGTCCTCTGACAGATAACTGACAGAAAATATCAGTGGTACTAGTTTACAAAGGTTTTATTTTTCGTTGTACCGACCAATATTTTTTACTGAAACAACTAACTTGGAATGAATCAGAAAAAATGGTTTTAATATTGGTGTAGGATTATTCTTCTTTTGATAGTGGGTAACTTGGTAAAATACCATTTACCCACAACAACTGACACTTAATAAGGCAAACAATGATTCTAAATACTGCCCTTTTCTGTATCTAAGTATCACCATTGACTCTGGTAAAATAAAAACTAAAGTTTATGATAAAGGGGATGATTTTGATTTTACTATTACTAATTTGCCCCTTTCTTGACGGCGACGTTCCCCTAGCTCCATCCTACGGGGTGTTTATATCTCAACTTGTACGATTCGCTCACATTTGTTCCATCCTTGATGATTTTAACGAGCGTAACCTTACTCACATCCAAACTTTTACAACAAGGTTACAGATTTCATAAATTATTAAATACTTTTAAGAAATTTTACAGAAGATATGAACATTTGCTATCTAGACATGACGTGACTCGCAAACAGCTAATTACAAAGGGCATTTTATGGAAATGTTAAAAAATGTCAAAAACTGATAAATAATCCAGAAAAACTGGGACGTAACTTACTTTCTTTACGTAATAGTGGATATCGACAAGATATTCTGAACAAATCCCTTAAATTGGCTTTGGATTCCAGTGACCTGAAGACTTTACATATATACTGGCCTCTCACTGAAACTGCCGATGTCTACTGAAATACATGAATAGGAAAAATGAAAGGATATGGAGTGAATGTACATGTGACAAAAACGCACACGATACATAGAAAACTCCAGTTTATCAAGGACAGGGCTTTTATTCCTGTCTTCATCTTGATGTCGCCTGAGGGTCTTCAACTAGAGGTGAACAATATTCACCCCCTCAAGCGAGATCAAGAAGGCCCCTAGCGTGCACTTAAGCGGTATTCTTGACAAAAATTATATCAAGGTCACTCCCTTGCTCCCCACCCGCCATGGAGTGCCAACTTGGGCGATGCTCAGTGTTATCCAGCTGAAAGCACCAGGGTTACAAGAAGAGAATAAAAATGTTGAGCAACATCGATCGCAGCTAAAATATGTCATTGAAGCAACACATGTCGGGAGCGGTCAATGAGAAAAAAAGTAAAATCGGGCAATGTATGCCTACAAATACTTGTAATTAGGTAGCCCGACGAAAGATGAAGACTCTTTACCAAACCCTTTGCGGAGTTTTGAGTTTGATTCTTCCGTAGTGCGACAGTGTTTTACCAGCAGATTAGATTCCTTGAGCTAGACGGCAGTTTAGCGACGAGCACTCTTTGTCCCTTCTTTCAAAATTACGTTTTGTCATATGCTTTTTCTGTTCCAAGATAGTGGTCATTGAGTTAGTAGTCTACCTGTATTGGGTTTTATTCGCATGTTTATGATACTATAGGGAAACGGGATAGAGAAAGGGGAAGTTTGGGTACCCATAAACCGGTTTAACCCTACCACTGGCTTTTACTAGTGCCGGTACCAAGTCCGGCTATCCCGAGTTCCTATCGTTATTTATGTTTGTCTCTTGTTTTCATTATTGTTTTTCTGGTGCAGTTTGCTTGTAAATTGTGGCATGTGATTGTAGTTTCTGGCCATTGTAGGTGTTTGCTGTTATCCTGCTTTTGTAAGATAATATTGTCTGACGTTTTAAGTTAATGACAAACGGATTTGTTGTTCGATATGTTTCTGATGTCAATCAGATTTGAAAGGATGAAATTCAAAATATATGCGAATATGCCATTTTTAACGCATTTGAGCTATTCCTGTTACCTCATAGTAGGGTATTGGGTATCCGCAAGTTATTCCATTGTCTCGGTCTGTCTGCACTCTTTGCTTCATCGTGATATTTGACATGAACCTGGCTCAGCATCTACTGTTCTTCTCCAGGTTATCTCCCCCTTTCTTGCCCTGGTTATTCCAATGTAAGGCCTGTTAAGTGATGTTGTTTAGACTTTTGATGGTCACCTAACGGTTCATTCCTTTAAATCTGGATAGGATATTTTCCATGGCCATCTATATTGTAGTAATTGACTAATGCATATAACCCATAGAAACTTATGAATTCGTATGACAGCGCTCGTCCTTTCTGCTGCAAGTCGATATAAAAGACCACATATGACTTTATCATTTTTAAAGTCATACATCCTTGACAAATTGATTAATCAGGCAGTACATCCTCATGAATAAAAACCAATGGAAAAATATAAAGATGACAAAACTGTGAAAAAGGCAAAAGCAAAGAATTTTTGTCCATAGTGATAAAATGTGCATGTAAACAACTAGACTTTCCCAATGGTAGTCTATGCTACAAACAAGAACCGTACTAATAGTAGTATTTGTATACACATGTATCGATGCCAGTGTAGGAAGTAATTAAACACTGCAAAAAAAAATCTCTAAATCATTCTGAGTAAAATGCGCAATAAAATACAATTTTTCTCAGTCCGGGTTTTCCGGCGACTCTTTTATGTAGATTTGTAATGTTCTTGTTTTCCAATTCGAGTTAGATGTTTCAATCACTTTATCAACAAGAGGTAGGTCTTTTCTCTGGCAAGTTACTTCCATTTGTACCTTCTTCTTGCGAGAGCATTTGGCAATATCTTGATCTACAGAAATAGTAGGATATATCTGTTACCCACTGATTGAGATAAGAAGATCCAGCAGCAGACTGAAAAGTTAATTGAAATATTATCGTCTCTTACATAGTTTGGTCAATTGAGAGTTCACAGTGTTATTTTTTTAGTTTGTATTATTGTATTCGTATAGTTTGCGTTTTCGGTTGTGTAAAGTCTTTGGACTTCCGTCTTCTGGTGTTTTTTTAACTTTTGCCTTGTGGTCTATGATTTATGTAATCTTGTTCTTTGTTCCTTCCGTATTCAACTGCCGTTGTCTTTGACAGTTCAATGTGCCACACTTGGCCACTCGATCGTTGCGACACTTGGCGTCCATCATAATCTAAAACAAAAGCAAAAAAAAAAAATAAAAAAAATAAAAAAAATAAATAAAAAAAAAATAAAATAAAAAGAGTTTAAGTAAAATATGACATAATTTTTAACAAATTAAAACAAATAAACAATTCCTTTTATAACTAAGATTTGAAAGATCAATTATACATTGCATCACGGGATACTTCACATTTCTTTTGATTCAAACATCATTTGCTAATGTTCGTATAATTGGCTTTATTCTTTTGTTACTTGATGGTTACAAACACAATGATAAATATCTGCAACTTGTTACATGAATATATAACTGACTATAACTGCAAAATTTTTTCGCAATCGTTTGTATATTTTGTATACAGTTCACTAATTGCGGAAATTTGTCTTCATCAGAAATCAAACACTATTTGCTTGAATGTCCTAAATATAAGTCATCTAGACATAAATTATTTCAGCAAATTGATAATAATAATTTTTCTAAACTCTCTGTTGAAGATACATTCATTTAGCTACTTATCAGTGAAGACCAAAAGACCAAAAAATTATTACAGCAATTGTATAGTACATACCCACATGCCTTATGGATAGGAAAATTATTATTCAATAATTATATATAGTTGATATAAATCATGTTTTTATATTATGGAGTTATCTCTCTTTGAACCTAGTATGTCTCCCTCTGTGTCTTTTGTGTATGTTTTGCTTTTTGTTATTTCATTTGCTTTTTAATTTTACTGTTTTAAATGCCATGCCCTTTATGGGCTTTCTTTTAACTAAAGAATTTGAATTTTTGTAATTCTTTGGATTTGTTTTACTTAATTGAATCATTACGGTTAGCTACAGAAGCAGTGTTTTTACTTGATTGATAAGTTCGATTCTGAATTGTTATTGCAACAAAGTAGCCTTCCATGTTGTTTATTTGTTCTTTTTTCTTCTGAATTAACAAATTTACCTAACATACCGTTTCTTTAAATTTGCCTACAACACAACATATCAATTTACATTCAATAAATACATTTTTGTCCATATACTATTAACAAAATACCGAGGTTGCTGTGCATTTAGCTTCTGTATATGCGCATTTCGACAACTTATGTCTCATCCGTGTAACTAACGGTTGACATATTTCATAAGATGTGTACCTTGGCTGCAAAAAAGAGTAGAATACTTTTATTGATAAATCAATTATTTTCAGATTCATTACACTACAACCCTGTCTTCCCGTATCTTTATCATGTTAAGTCCATTCACAACATATCTTAAAACATATAACACATAATCGACATATAAGGAGCCAAACACTCGAATGAATTTTGTTGGAAATATTGAAATTAGCGTCAATGAGGCCAGATATTATCAACTTTAATGAAATATCTTTATTTTATCAAAATATTGAAAAAATTGATGTCTCTCTACTTGATACTTTTCACTGAAATAGAAATCATTAAGCGTTAATCCTGAAGAAATAAATCACACTGTTAATCAATCACATGTTTTCATGAAAAGATGATGAATATATCATTTACTATGGTAAGAAGATGGTAAAGTATGTCAAAAGATTCGCCATTGTCGTTGGCTTGTTAGTGATCATATATGTTTAGATCGTACAATGTATATTTATGTATGTTTATATCAACAAGCAATGAATGGATATTGAGTAAATGCACATGAGACAGTCTCTACAAATATATGGTAAAACAAATAACAAAATACCGAAGTTACTGCTAATTTTGTTTCTGCATATGCGCATTTCGACAACTTTTGTCTCTTCAGTGCGGGTAAAATCAAAACACTTGGAAGTCCATAAACCAATATACGTGTAAAGCCGAAAGAGAACAAATAACCAATGGGATCTAAACTGAAAAGCCAAAATTAAGCTATGGACAGAGATATGCATGAGGGAGATACTATTTAGTTTTAAACAAAATTTTCTAAAATTTAGATATTGCAAGTTTCAAAACAAAATCGGTTTTCGGGTCAGCAATGAGGTACTGACTACTTGGTTGGTGAGTACCCTGGGGACTAACAAAGTAATGGGACAACGCTTTTATTGTTGTAAATACGTGATTAACAAAACTGGTATTGCTTGACATTTTTCCATTCATGCTTATTTCACTGAAAATCTTTCGCATTCATATATCGCGATAAACATCAGCGCATATCATAGAAGAATACAGTTTTCACCTAAATTAAAATTGAGAATTAAGAAAAAGAATTGAGAATGATTGTGTAACATCAATGCAACCAAATAACTGTTATAATTACACACATTATTTTCTTTAGATTTTGAAGCATTATATATGCAAAAAAATGTGTTTAGTATCACGAGAAAATAATAAAGTACAAAGCATAACATAAAGCATAATATTTACTAAATCATAATAAATAAGCGAAGCATTTTATGTTTCTGATTACAAATATGTGTTATATATTATATACTCTGTACGAGTATCTAAAAATATAATAATACTTAATAGATGTTTAACTTCAATAATATAATGCACTAGTCCATGGACATCGTTTAAAAAGGATCAATTAAAATCATAAATTTAAATCTTATTTAAATTTAGATCTAAAAGCATCAGAAATTAATTACTATCATCTTTGTATCATCTGATTTTGCTTTACAATTTCGTTTCTAGATCATATGGTGTTATTAGTTTGATTTGATAAGTGTTTTGAATGGAACAATATTATAAATGAGTAATTGATGGGAAATGTTTTGTTTTGCTTATACTTACTTTTTAGTTTTAAAGACTCTGTTGTGATCTCCGTTTCTGGAAAGGTTCATAATAATTGGAAGATATTTAAAATACAACTGTTCGGATCGAGATAAAAATACTTTCATAAAAATATGATTACATTTGCATCACGAGTGAGGTCTCAATTCTAAAAATGTAAGGAAAAATAATGCATTATCTCTTACAGAAAGAGGGACCCATTAAATAGATTCAAAATTTTAAAACTGAATTTTAAAACGAACAATCAATCTTTCAAGTAATGTATTTCGTATCTTTGATTTCACAGCGTGTGCATCAACATTAATCTTCAACACTGACAATCATAACAAGGCTCTAGAATAACGTCTTCTCAAACGTATGCCTCATATATACAAGAGAAATAATAATGCCACCACAAAAATTGGAAGTACATAATATGATTTGATCAGGAGATTTCACATTTTGTCAGTTAAACCTATATAAAGTATTTAACACTGATGGATTTTCTAAAAGCAATCGCTAAAATGGTAATTAAATTTAATATCAGTTTGAATTTACGAAAATATGTCCATTAGTATCTTGTGCATACACTCAATATCTCTGCTTCTATATTGCAAATAAATAATAACATTCAGAAAAAATGATACCGACGTTACTGTTAATTTATTTTCTTAATATGCGCATTTCGAAAGTTATGACTCATCAGTGCAGATCAACCCAAAACATTTAGAAGTCCATTAACCGAAAAACGTTTAAAAGCTGATGGAGAACAAATAAAAAAAAGGTCTAAATAGAAAAGCCAAATTTCAGCCAAGGACAGAGCTATGCAAGAGGGAGATACTCCTTAGTTTTTAAACTTAATTTTGTAAAATTTAGATATTGCAAGTTTCAACAAAATCGGTTTTCGGGTCACCACCGAAGTACTGACTACTAGGTTGGTGAATACCCTCGAGGACTAACAGTCCACCAGCAAAGGTATCGACCCAGTGGTAATAAATAACAAAATACCAAAGTTACTGTTGGTTTATTTTCTGCATATGCGCATTTCGACAAGTTATGTCTCATCAGTGCAGATCTACGCCTAAACATCTAGAAGTCCATTAACCCAAAAAACGTGTAAAAGCTGATAGAGAACAAATATCCAAAAGGTTGTCATATTTCTGCTGGCAGTATATTCTTTTTTATTTACGATCTGGATAACAAAATGAAAGTAAAATTTACAATTTGGAAGAACGTCACATACTATGTGCCAAGTTTTGTGATAAAAGTTTTTTCGATCTGTAATAAATGACAAAATACCGAAGTTACTGGGACTTTAGTTTCTGTCTCTTCAGGGCAAATCAAATCAAAATATTTGGAAGACCACAAACCAAACATTTGTAAATTCTGACAGAACACAAACACGAAAAGGACCTAAATGGAAAGTCAAACTAGAGCTGTCGCCGAATGGCAACCAATCATGCCCCCGCTCATTGAACCCTGAATCAATAGGGAAAGTGCAAATTTAAGCGTGTGTTGACACAGTACAAGTATGGACACAATGATATGCCTCTCCTTTTTTCAAAATACATAAAAGGGAAGTTCTGAGCCCGAAAATCAATTCTATGGGTGCTAGGTAATCTTCCTTTGAAGTTTCATCCATTTTGAGGCACTTTGAATTTTCCCGCCTTTTTCCAGTTTCCATAGCAGCGGCAGCCATTTTGAAAATTCTGAGACCCAAAACCATTTCTATGGGTGCTAGGCATCCTTCTTGTAAAGTTTCATCAAATTTGAAGCACTTTGAATTTTTCCCGCCTTTTTTCAGTTTCCATGGCAACGGCGGCCATTTTGAATATTCCAAAAGATTGATTGATTGATTGAATATTGTTTAACGTCTACTCAGCAATATTTCAGCTATATCAAGACGAGAACAAGTTTGTTGATAAATAATCACTTTGTTGTATGGAAAGGGCCATGGGACGGGAAATTCTGACTGCCACTGGAAAAGTAGGGTGACATCGTCAAGGGCGGGGAATTTAGCCTTGTAGCCGATCACCTACGGACCACCCCCAAAAGAGCTTGCTACAAGGGTTCTTTAACGTGCAGGAAGCGTGGCATTTCTCCCAACACGTGGACCTGAGTTTACATCCCATCCGAAAGATGGGTTGTGTATTTATTAATCCCGCACAACCACGGAATGGGTCCTATTTCTATATCCCGGGACCCTCGGGGTCAGCCTCCGTTTAGGAGGGGTCACACCCCGCAAGCCGGAGATACTGGGTCCTATTTCTATATCCCGGGGTTCCCTCGGGGTTTTCTGTTAGGATGGCTCATACTCCAAGCTCAGAGGATGCTGCGGGCCTATTATTCCAAAAGATATGTGTGTGCACATCTACTTATTGTAAGTTATATTCCTTTGAAGTAGTTGGAATTTGTTTGCAAACTTTCTAAAAAAACATGAATAGTTGTGTTTTTCATTCGTACGGACGGACGGACGGACGAACGAACGAACGAACGGACGGACGGACAAGGGTAAAACAATATGCCCCCCGACTTTCGTCGCGGGGGCAAAAAAAAAGATAAGGATAGAGCCACCCAAGAGGGAGATACTCCTTAATTTTATGCAACGTTTTCTAAAATTTATATATTGCAAGTTTCCAGATAAAATCGGCTTTCTAGGATTAATACTGACTCGTTTGAAATTATAGTCTAACTGTTAAAAAATCTACAATATTATAATAAATACATTAATTAAAATTCTGAAAAAACCAGTTTTGCGTAATTTTATGCATGTGGCCCTTGCCACAAGCCAGGATCCAGCAGCTCTAAAGACCAGGAATGCAACATACATTTATATGGTAATCTAAATAGAAAAACACCGTTGAGCTACTGTGTCCTTTCCTTTTAATAATAATTTGATTTTCATATTTTGCTTTTGAGATGTAATAATAAGGATTTAATGCATTATTTTGAAGTTTCATAGGGATTATGAAAGTATTGACTGGGCACATATTTTCAACAAAATGTTCTTCGGTCAGCACTTTCATACCCCAATGTAACTTTGTTATGTGAGATTTTTTCGTTTGTAATAGTTAAGAAAACTTTACCATTTAAGTTGAGAGCAAGTATACCATAGTATCCGCCATTCTCATGATATAGTTCAACTAAACTTGTATTCATCTTGTTCATCCTGTACACAGCCGTCCGATTTCCGTAATATATATAATCCCCATGTACATCAATGGCATATTGTAGAGGGCGCAATGGTAATATGGAAATATCAGAGCCATCAAACGTAGAAGATTTCAGACAAGTGCAGTGATTGTCAATCCAATAGATTCTTTCTCCTTCAATGTCTACAGAAGAATTTTTTATTTGAATGAAAACTTCAATGGAAGACAATTTCTCATTATTCTTCTTATACAGCTCGTTGAATTACGAAAGATATAACAGGGAGATAGTAATTAACAATGTAGGGATATGGAGTAAATATAAACTCACCATGAGGCCTTCAATAATGAGCATTACTCATACCTCATAGCAAGTTCAAGATGGCCCCTAGCATCGGTTCGAGCGGAATTCATTGCTAAATATCGAGCTTCGCTACATCCATGTATAGATGTTCATGCAAACAGAACATGCTTTTTGAAAACTGAAGTTTCAATTGTACTTCCGGTTTAGTGTGGGGAGCTTGGTAGATTCCTATTACTTTTAAATACAAATTATCGTATAATTTCTGTGTCAAGTGACTACAAGGGTAATTAAGAGATCAGAAAACACCTCAAATGCAAAATCAGCCATTTGAGTGATCATGTAAAAAGACTTCTCAATTTTTCCCTTATTTCATTCTGATGTGAAAACCACTTATCTTCGCCTTCATTAGAAAAGTAATCTTTACCTTCCAAATAAAACCATAAAATGAAATTAAGTCATTATTGTTTGTTATTTGGTCATCGGAACTAACTGTGCGCCTCTTCTAGCCGACATTTTCCTTTACTCAAATGAATCAAAGTTTTTACAAGGACTAACACAAAGGAAATTATCAGTCAATTAGTTTCAGCCTCTGTTATATGGAACATAAATTTCTCTTATGATACACGCAAAATGTAATGGAATTTCACATCAGAACTATCCCAGATGAGCTAGAAATAAAAGAGACTACTGAAGTACCTTCTTCACCTTCAAACTTGGATCTTTTCTTGAACATTCTTGACGAAAAGGGACGACTGAAATCTAAGCTATAGAAATACCTGAAGTAAACTTTCCCTTTCTTAGCAGTAATATACATGTTTTCCATCGTACAAAGTGTGAATTTCATAGCTGATTCTTTTCTGTCGAGAATTTAATTTATACGTCCCTCGAATAATTCGACTGCCGTCACAATGTCATAATTGAAAGATATGACGAGTCAGTGGCCCGCATGAAAATTTGACTTTACCGGTTTAGACCTAACGCTGGACTGACTAGGTGCTGTATACAGAGCAGGACATGCTTACCCTTCCGGAGCACCTTAGGTAAAGCTCGTTTTTTGTGAGTTCACAATGTAAATGCCTTAGTTTTGAATGTATTTTTTCATGCTTTGTTTTGTAACCGTTTCATGGATATCAGCAGACTAGGTTCCTCGAGTAAGCAGTCGGTTTAGTGGCGAGCACTCTTTGACCCATCTTTCTAAATTATGTTTTCTTTTTTTTTCAAGATAGTGGCCCACAGTTAGTTGTCTACCTGTATTGGGTTTTTATTTATTCATTATACTATAGGGAAACGGAAGATTTAGATTTTATAAGCCGGTTTATCCCTATCACCGGCCTTTGCTACTACTGATACCAAGTCCGGCTTTCCCGAGTTCTTATCGGTATGTGCGTTTGTCTCATGTCTTTCATTTTGTTTTGATTGATTGATTGATTGAATATTGTTTAACGTCTACTGAGCAATATTTCAGCTAAATCAAGACGAGAACAAGTTTGTTAATAAATAATCACTTTGGGGTATGGGAAGGGTCATGGGAAGGGAAAGTGTGACTGCCACTGGAAAAGTAGGGTGAAATCGAAAAGGGCGGAGAATTTAGCCTTGTAGCCGATCACCTACGGACCACTCAAAAAAAGCTTGCTACAAGGGTTTTTTAACGTGCAGGAAGCGTGGCATTTCTTCCAACACGTGGACCTGAGTTTACATCCCATCCGAAAGATGGGTTGTGTATTTATTAATCCCGCACAACCACGGAATGAGTCCTATTTCTATATCCCTGGACCCTCGGGGTCAGCCCCCGTTTAGGAGGGGTCACACCCCGCAAGCCGGAGGTACTAGGTCCTATTTCTATATCCCGGGGTTCCCTCGGGGTCCTCTGTTAGGAAGACTCATACTCCAAGCTCAGAGGATGCTGCGGGCCTATTCATAAGCCGGGACCGCGCACGGCGGCATTTTGTTTTGATGCAGTCCATTTGTGAATTGCGGCATGTGATTGTAGTTTTTGGCCATTGAAGGTGTTTAGTGTAATCTTTTGTAATTTTATGATTTTCTTAGTTTTCGTTTTTGCCATGTCCCTATCGAGTCCGTTGCTCCATTGGTATTTTGGTATTCTACTGCCACTGCCATTGTTTTTGATGTTTGCCATGTCTCTTGATTTTGAAGTCTGAAATTAACGCGCACGTTGTTCGGTTGGTATTCTACTGTCAATGTTTCAAGTACATACCTTTCGTTAGGCTATAGCCTTGAACACCCGTCACAATCGTTTGACGTTCTCTGCCATCTAACCGACATCTTTCTACAGTCCTACTGTCACCGATTTCACTAAAATACAACTACCTAAAATTATAAAAACAGTGAACACTTATAGTGCTGAACACATTCGATGAACCATGGATTAGACAAGTTTCCACAATTTAAGCTTGAATCAGATATCCAGAAATTTAGGAGAAAAATCCATTTTCGTAGCCGTAATTGAAAATATTTTATAAATAACAAGAAAATAAGGAGTGTCAGTTTTTGTTTTTATTACAATTCTATAAAACGAAATAATAAATATTTGTTGGTTTAGGTTTCACACCACGAAGACGCTGTAGCATGTGGTGTCAACTTTGATACATATGCAACGTACACGGGGACGGAGGGGATGAAATACCAAGGAATGGGAAACTCACAATTAGCAAATTAAAATAAAGATGGCTGGGATGTATAAAATATAAGAACGCACTTTTCAGATCATTGGAATGTATAAAATGTAAGAACGCACTTTTCAGATCATTGGAATATATAAAATGTAAGAATGCACTTTTCAGATCATTGTAATAAATAAAATGTAAGAACGCACTTTTCATATCAGTGGAATGTATAAAATGTAAAAACGCACTTTTTCAGATCATTGGAATGTATAAAATGTAAGTACGCACTTTTCAGATCATTGGAATGTATAGGATGCAAGGATACACTTTCCACATTGATGGAATGTACAATATGTAAGGACGCACTTTCCAAAGCACTTGGACGTACAAGACGTTAGGATAAGATATAAGGCCGTCCTTTCCAGATCAGTTGGATGTATAAGATGTAAGGACTCACTTTCCAGATCACTGGGATGTATAAGATGTAAGGCCTCACTTTGCAGATGACTGGGATGTATAAAATGTAAGGAATGTAAAAAATGGATAACAGAAAACACCTACAATGGCTGAAAATTATAACTACATGCCACAATCTGCTATGGAACTACACATGAAAAAACACGAATAAGACAAAAGACAAACGTAGACAACGATAGGAACTCGGGACAGCCGGACTTGGTACCGGCACTAGCAAAAGCCAGCGGTAGGGATGAACCGGTTTATGGGTACCTAAACCTACCCTTTAACTGTCCTGTTCCCCTATAGTATAATAAACATACGAATAAAACACAATACAGGTAAACCACTAATTCCATGACCACAATCTTGAAAGGAAAGAAAAAAAAACAAGACATAATTTAGAAAGATGGGTCAAGAGGTGCTCGCCGCTAAACTGCCGGGTAGCCCAAGGAGCCTAGTCTGCTGGTATAACACTGTCGCACTACGGAAAAATCAAATTCAAAACTTCCCAAAGGGTTTAGTCAAGAATCATCATAAATTTCAGTAGACATCGGCAGTATCAGTGAGAGGCCAGTTTGTGTGCAAAATTTTCAGGTCATTAAGTCTCAAAGCTAATTTAACGGATGCAAGCAGTATATCTTGTCGATATCCCCTATTACGTAAAGAATGTTAGTTACGTCCCACTTTCCAGAATTTCGGATGTATAAGATGAATGGACTCACTTTCCAGATCACAAGAATGTATTAGATGTAATGTCTCACTTTCTAGATCACTGGGATGTATATGTGTACTCATTTTTCATATCACTGGGATGTATAAGATGAAGGGAACCACTTTCCAGATCACCAGGATGGATATGATGTCAGGACCGAGTTTCAAGATCACTTGGATGAATAAGTTGTAAGGACTCAGTTTCCAGATTACTGGGATATATTATATGTAAAGACGCACTTTCAAGAACACGTGGATGAATAAGATGTAAGAACCCACTTTCCAAATCACTGGAATGTATAAGATGTAAGGACGCACTTGCCAGATCACTGAGACGTATATTGATTGACTGATCTATGTATTTCGCCAACTTCAGCAATTTTTCAGCTATATCATGGCGAGAACTGTTAAGTATAATGAACATTTATATTAAAATATTAAAAATATCAATATAAAACAAAAAGTTTTATACAAGTAAAAACGATTGTGTAAAATATTAAAACATAATAGAAGATATGTTACTGTAATGTTTCTATATTAGGAACTTAAAGATAAATGCATTTACATCTTACTAAGTAAATAGATTGGTTTAAAAAATTGAACGATTTTGTCGCCAGCAACATTTACACTGGGGCGTATTAAATGTAAGGACGCACTCTCCAGATCATTGTGATGTAAAAGATGTAAGGTCTCGCTTTCAAAATCACTGGGATGTATAAAATGTAAGGAATCACTTCAAGATCGCTCAGATGAATAAGATGCAAGCACTTACTTTTTAAGTTACTGGGATGAATGGTGTAAGGACTCACTTTCAAGATCATTGACATGTATCAGATGTAAGTACTCACTGAAATATGTGATATTGAGCGAAAAGAAAGGGTATCGTTCTTGACAAAGTAAGAACTTTCATGGCCTCAGAGGAGATAATTTTCCATTTTCTACGAACATATATTATCGATCCGATCTTTGAGTAGTGATTTAGGAATCTAATGCAACATATATGTAAAAGATGATTTTGTTGGTCAAAACTGTCCGTCAAAAACACAAAACAAAAATCCCACAGGAATTTTTATGCCCCGGATCTTTAAATCGGAGCTATATTGTTTTTTCCTTTTCTGTATATCTTTGTCTGTCTGTCCGTAACTTTATCCTGATATATATTTACTTTTGAACCAGATGTGATGGGCCCTTCATATTTGGTATGCAAATTGATCTTATAAAACTGAATACCATTATGCAATTTTCACCAACGTCAGGTCAAAGGTCAAAGTCACAGAGCTCAAAAGGTTAAAATCTAAATTTTAATATGGCTCGTTAAATGCAATTGCTAGAGGCTTTGTATTCTTATTGGAAAAGATCTAATGGCGCTTAGTACAAATCTATAAAATTTGGGTCACCGACCTTCATATTTGGCCGGTATATTGGTCATGCTGAACAGCATTGTGCAAATTTCAGTATGGTCAAGTCAAAGATCAAAGTCACAAAGGTCAACAGGTCAAAATCTAAATTGCACTTTAATTTGTTAATTACAATTCTTTGACGCTTTATATTCTATTTGTGAATAGATCTGATAATCCACAAAAATCAGTGTCAGGTCAAAGGTTTATGTCACCGAGTGCAAATACGAAAACGTTAACAAAATCTTTAACATTGCCTATATCTTTTCAACCAGATGTGATAGGCTCCCCATATTTGGCCTGTTTACTGATAGTATGAAGCTGAAAACTATTATGCAATTTTATGAAAGTCAGGTCAAAGGTCAAAACCTAAATTTTGCTCGTTAATTACCAATTCAAGAGGCTTGATATTCTATATTTGTGAATAGATCTACTGAAGCTTAGTACATAACCTTAATTTCTAGTGTATACTGAAATTTGTAGCATTAATTCTGTATTGTAGACGCGATTGCTACCGGGGGCTTAATGTTTCACAAACACAACTTGTTATTACTTTAACTAGAATAAAGTTGTGTTTAAAGGTAGTTTTAACTATAGTTTACACCACAGACCTATTAATATAATCTAGATAAGTGCAAAAGGAATGTCCAGCTCTGTCTCTAATACAATATTCACATTAGATCCGTCAAGATCACACATCATAATTTTATTCAGCTGTCCAGAACACATGATCTTCAACAGGATCAATAGCAATGCCAATCGGTACACTCGCGTAGACTATTACTTCTGCAATGTACGTCTCCGCTGGATAACTCATTCTACAAACATAATATTTTATTAAAGTCTGCAGCAAACACTTTAGATTATGAACAGTTATCAAATAAATTAAAAGAAAACATGAATACTTTAAAGTCAATTCTGATTGATACCGAGCAATTATATTATTTGAATATTGCGAATGAATACGTTTGTTGTTGACCTCTTGTGCTCCATTAAGTTAAAATGTTTCAACATTTTTTTTAGCATTGAATTTTCTATTTCAATTACATTGTTAAATCTTGAAATTAGATGTTTTTTCTTATTACAGTACAAACCCTAGCATTTACATTAATCAATTTTGATGAATTTTCACGATATTTCGAATCCGACTTCTCTAGAGGGATTTTTTAATGCCAGGTTGTCTTGTAATTGACTCGATGACTGACCTGTGGATGTTTATGTTGTGATTATCGGTATTCTTGTCGGGCAACGGGTGACAGCAATTGTATGAACACTCTGTCAGTTAATTTCATGTTTATTGGCTATCCTGCATCCACAGGCTGAAAATTACATAGATGTTGCGTTTTTTTGACATTTAGAAATGAGTCCGTTCAACCGGTGTTTGAAATGACTATGAGGTATGAGCAGAACTCATTTGTGGAGGCCTCATGGTGACTTCAAGATGAAAAACAACAATGAAAGCGTTTAACAATTACTTGGTCTTACCCTGTATTTGAAGCGACGTTGTAACATATACATATATTCGATATTCTTTAATTGTTTATTGCATTATCAGTATTTAAACAAATGACTATACCTTCTGTACTAAGTAGGTCGACTATTTCTTTCAGGAACATTTGTCAACTTTTTGTGCAATTTGCTCAAATTAAATTCTTAGGGATGTCGAACCCCTGTTATTACAAAGATCCCCACAACGAACGTTCTTTCAAACGATAAAACCTTTGTAATGCACTGATGCACATTCAAGTGTAAAACTCATGTCACTTACTTAACTCCTTTAATAAATGAGAAACATGAAGCGTTGATACTGATTTTGAAGATACTTTTGTCTTTAGCTGATCGAATCTTTTCTTATACATAAAGAATTTTCAAAATATAATTTTACATTGAAAGGGCTGATCCTGCAAATGAACTCTAAAAGAACACATTAATGCGAAGAAAAGAATCACTGGAGGTTGTAAAGAAGGCTTATTTCATGCCCCCACCACTTTTTCTTTTTCTTCTATTGTCCTATCAGCCTTTGTTATTTTTTTTCTCATAACAGTTCTGAATTGATTACTTTTTTCTCGTTTAAATACTGCTCACTGGAAGTAAAAATCAAACCATTGAGTCAACCAATCGACAAGAACTGAAACTGAAGAAAGAAAACAGTGATTCTAAATATTGGCATTTCCTGGACAAAACTATCTTCCTGGACTGAGGAAAATGTGAATATGACACCGCCAATAGATTTATCGCAACAGATAACCTGTGTCAAATTATTCCCATGTCGCTGAATTGTGATGGAATGAAAAATCGCTGTTACAGATGATTATTTAATGAATATAACAGATGATTTTTCGACAAATATTTCTTGATCAACGGATCTTAACAAGTATATCCCAACTTAAGTCCACGAAGCAAAATATAGGTCAGGCTCTCAAATGATATACGAATTATGTATCACTATGACTACGATGGTTAATTTAATGAAATATTGTAATGTAATGTGAAGTAGATAAAAACAAGATGTGTTTGTGAAACACTACATATGCCCCCAGATTCCGATTTTTACTCCTTTTTGACCTCTATGACCTTGACCTTTGACCTGATTTTTTTCATATTTATGTTCCTCTTGAGTAGACCTATACACTTGCTAAGTATCAAAAGTCTACCTTATATAGTTCAAAAGTTATAGCCAAGGTTAAAGTTTCGGACGCACAGATAGACACACAGACATACAGACAGGACAAAAACAATATGCCCCCGATCCTTGATCTGGGGGCATAAAAATGGACCCGAACCAAAACATTTAACAAAGTCATTCAAGCGTAAAATGGACACCCAATTGCAGGTGATATAGGTAGTTGTCTTTTAGACGAATATTGCAGTGAAATATCATGATGCTACAATACGTAATAGTCAAGATAAAGTTTTAAATGCAAAACTTGTTGTCGACAGATTTTTTCTTATTCAAAAGCTTATTAAAATAATCATGCAAAGCGCTTTGCATTAAACAGAGGTTTTACTGCACTTCAGTCTTTTATATCTTATCATTTTAAACATAAATAAAATTTATCAGGGTCATTTTAATGAAAGCACTCTTACTTTTAACGTATATTAGGTCAGAAGTAGTGCATAAAAATTGTCTCCACTGTAAACCTGTTTACCTGTCATCTCCTCAAATAAACAAGATATGTAATGACACAGCCATGGTAAACAAAATTCAAATTTCTCACCTTTGTGGTATTTTTCCACATTTTACATACTATGTATCTTATGCTGCAACAATCGCCGTATAGTACAGATATATGAGAAATATACAATTGTCGTTGATTACCTTATAAAACATTGATCTAAAACCAACTCTATCTGATAGTCAATCTGTATGATAATAAAAAGAAAACTCTAGCCACCCTCAAAGGGCATGGGCGGAAACAAAATTTAGATGTATTATTAAATATTAATATGCATCGCATAAACCATATGAAATTGATTTCTGCATATAGCCTTTTTCAGGATCCACTTTTTTCTTCAAATCTTTAAGTAGGGAGAAAATAGACTTTTCATTATATTTTAGCTCGCGAGTGATTTGTACTCACTGTAAATTAAATATATGGGCCAATTAAAGGAGCATGTATTACTTTACGTATTTTCAATTCGTTTACAGTCTAAACACAGTTACCGTAACCAGTGTTACTAGTAGTCTTTCTTATACTCTGCTGGACTTGCTACTACACTGCTTGATTGGTCATTATTTTACTTTGTACCACTGTCATTGGCATTTAATTTCTTTTCAAACTCATTTAGTAATGCATCATATACCACATAATCTTTTTGTTTGTCATTTTATCTAATCAAAGACCAATTACCCTTTGTTGTATCGTTAAGTGCCCAAAGGAATTGAGAACCAGTTATATTTGTTTGGAAAACAATAACGTTTGATCACTTGAATACTGTTTGAAACAACGGCAGTAGAACACCGAAGGAACAAAGGGGTGAAATTTACAAAAATCGAAGTCCAAAGGCATGGCTAAAACGAGAACATGGAAAACAACGACGCCAGACACAACACAACGACACTAGACAGACAAAAAGCACAGAAACAGAAATCACAACATCCAAAACAAAGCACTCACAGTGTGAACTCCAGTGAAACTGAGAGTGACATCAGGTGCTCCGGAAGGGTAAGCATGTCCTGCTCTGTTAACAGCACCCATCACACTGTGAGAAAATGTCAAAGTCGGTAGTCAAATCCGGGAAGACGTGAATCTAGCTGAAAATGTCCACTTTCATTTGGGATACTGACACGTCATATCTTTCGATGATGTTATGGTGACGGCCATAGAATTTCTTGAGGGATGAAATTAACATAGGTTGAACAAATCCCTGACTAAGCACTTTTTGGGACAGTGTTTTTGCTCTGTTCAAAAAAAAAATCACTGTACAAACTACACGCTCGACAGTAACGAATCAACTGTGAAATATACACTCCATAGGCTGGAGAGGTAGGTATATTGCTGCTAAGAAAGGGAAAGTTCACAATTGGGAAATTAAAATCACGCTTATAATACAGCTTAGACATCAAACGTCCATCTTCATCAATATACAGTAACAGATCTATAGGTACGAAGCTGAATCAGGCGTTTCAGTTGTTTCTTTAGTTTCAAGCTCATTGGGATAGATCTGATGTAAATACTCCTTAAATTTAGGATTATTAAGAGAGAATACATCATCAGAAATGATTTATAACTGATTGTATAAAAGTGTTCATAAAAACGTTAATATTAAATGGACGTATATATATGTAGTTACAAAACAAACCTGTGAAATAACTTCATAGCTATACAAATAATCTAACCTTTAGATTCCATCTTTTACGAGCACACCTCCTCCGGGTATATTGGGTAGTTTTGGGTTCTGACAAAAAGGGTATTTGTCATATTTTTGTTTACAATGTATATGTCATTTCAACTTTATTCTGAAGGAGTTTTTTAAATTCAGTCGCTAATGGGATTGTGCATCTTTATTGGGGTATATCAGTGATCTGTCATTTAAGTATCTATAGATTGAAATCTCTGTAAGTATTGCACAGTAGAAAATTAACATGATGACTTTCAAAAAGCTAAGGGTATAAAGTTTTCAATGGTATTGCAAAGATCCATAAAAAAGTCTACAATGGGGTTGCAAATTTACGCATAAGTAGTCTGAAATGTGGTCGGGGTTCAAATGACCAATCGAAACATTGTTATTTGTATTCTTCCTAATTGTCAAATTTCGACACATTTCTTATCCTACAGCTTCATGTTACAAACAACTGAATTGATTATTAACAAAGCAAATTGTTCACTTCTTGATTGGATTAAATGACAAACAAGCAGATTATCAGGTAGTCAATGCGTTACTAAATGAATTTGAAAAGGAATTTATCACCTAAAAGGGGAGTTCAAAGCAAAATAATGACCAATCAAGCAGTGTAGAAGTAAGTCCAACAGAGTAGTAGATAGATTAGTAGTAATACTGGTTACGGTAACTGTGTTTAGACTGTAATTTCAAGATTTTCGGACACGTGTTAATCAGATTTTGAAGTATAAAGTAAGGGTGAATACCATTTGGTATTCTTTTAGGGTGATTTGTTAACATTCCTTCTTTATACAAAGTTGATTCCTGCATGAAACCTCGAAAGTAATGCATAGGAAAGAAAAATTCGATCGTATTTGAACTTTTATTCTGGAGAAACGCTACAAAGGTCGGACATAGA
This sequence comes from Modiolus philippinarum, assembly GCA_002080025.1. Taxonomy (NCBI): domain Eukaryota; kingdom Metazoa; phylum Mollusca; class Bivalvia; order Mytilida; family Modiolidae; genus Modiolus; species Modiolus philippinarum. The sequence continues at coordinate 55,714 of MJUU01067953.1, read as the reverse complement.
AATTTGCACATGGATTATCAGGGATATTGGTCAAAATCTAAAGATGGCCTTTTTGGGATCCACTTTGAAAGACAGACACCTAATTGATCTTTTATGCCGATTTGTGTATTGTATGGGCATCTATACGGTCACCTGCAGCAATCTACGCTGTTTTCATATACATTCAAAATACAGGACTTATAGACACTAGTATTTTTTTCATTGGAAATAACTTTTATAATTATGCATCTATGGTAAGCAATCCAAAAAGTAACATTTCTACCTCATTTAAACGAGAGCTCAATTTCTATTATTCTATTTCAACCACTTCCCCGCCTGATATAACTTATTAAGTTTAGCATTTGCAGTATAAAAATTCTATGCTATGGTTCTTTTATATAAAGTAAATGGCAACAAGTGACATTGACCGGTTAACAAAACTTGTTGATATGTCAACTCTAAACCGTAAATTCCTCCGCGTGTTAGGTCACAATACATTGCCGGATATTTTCTCGTATCAATACTAATATGTTAATCTACTTATTAGAATTGACAATGAACTGAACTAGAATTAAAATTAATTCCAGATTTTAGTTTATTTTGCAGCATAATGATATATCTGATGGATACAGAAACAATCTTTTTGTTATCAAGATAACCTTTTAATAATTGAATTGATTCAATGAAAACATAAATATATGAACTTAATTTAGTAAAGCCACATACCCGTTGAAGCCTTAGGTATTACCGGCCAGCTCTTTATCCTTTTCAGACTACTGTACGTAACATGCCACATGTGAAAAGAGGATATTTACCCAGTAGGCCTGAGATTTTTGTTCTTACTGTTCGTGATTGAATACCTTAGAAGTCCAGAAAGTTCAACTATAAGTGTTTTGAAAAAGTAAATAAAGTAGTCTTCCTGCGAATATTGTAATAGTATATTGACTTTTTCTGTTTCAAAAAGAGTATAAATTGCATTTCCATGAATAATAGAATACCAAGGGATCAAAACACAAGGTCACATAAATCAAAGTCTAGAGACAAGCAAGAACACCACAAAAGTAAAGAAATAACAGTGTTAACTCTCTCCCTTCTCAAGAAAAAAAAACAGTGATATCAGGTGTTCTGGAAGGATAAGCGTGTCCTGCAATGTATATAACACCCATTCTAATATAACTTCCTTTAATCGCCTTGGGGACTAATTGTGCGCCACTTTTAGCAGATTTGTTTCTTTATTCGTATGAAGCCAGGTTCATACAAGGGCTAGTTCAGAAAAAAGATAATAAGCTAGCCAAATCCTTTAATTTCAGTTTCCGTTATATAGATGATGTTCTTTCATTGAACAATCCTCAATTTAAGGATAACCTTCATCTTATATACCTAAATGAACTCGAAATTAAAGATACCACTGATACACCATCATCAGCATCATACCTGGACCTATACCTCTACATTGACAACTCTGGACGTCTGAAAACAAAACTTTACGACAAGCGTGATGATTTCGACTTTCCAATAGTGAACTTCCCGTATTTGAGCAGTAATATTCCCACTTCTCCGGCATATGGCGTGTACATTTCACAACTCATTCGCTATTGCCGTGCCTGTAGTTTGTACAGCGATTTTGTCAACAGAGCGAAATTACTGTCTCAAAAACTTATACATCAAGGGTATGTTCAGTCACTGTTGCAATTGTCACTACAGAAGTTTTACGGTCGTCACCACGATTTGACAGACCATTACAATGTTTCTGTTTCACAAATGATAACATACATCTTTGGGTAGATCCAGAGTTTGTTACCGGACTGACTAACACCGACTGTGACAAAACCGGACTTTTCACTGGCAGAGTGACGGGTGCCACGCGTGGAGCAGATCATGCTTACCCTTCCGGAGCACCTGATGATACCTCAGTTTTATAGGGGTTCACACTGCTAGTGCTTTAGTTTTGTATCGTTCTTGTTCATTTTTATTTATTTGTTTTGTCTTTGTCATACTGTCTCAATTCGTGTTGCTGTGAATTGCCGTGATTTTGGATTTAGAATTTCCCATTTCCTCGTTCTTGCTTCGGTATTCGTTAGCCGATGTACTTGTGTACATAGGCGTGGTAAAATCCGCATATATTCGTGGGTATTGTCATGACAATCGACGGTACTTTGATAACGTCATAGACAGTTTGACGACAGTTTTTGCAACGTCATAGAACAAAACGTCATACTTTACGGCGAAAAATGGCTGTTTCACCTTTGAATAAAAAGACGAATTCATCTCTTCTGTAACCTGTAAGTGTCATATTAGAATCGAAATAATTCACGGGAGCGTGAATATATGTTGATTTTACCACGGGTTTGCCCTTTATGCCTATATTTTGTCCCTCGCATACGCTCGGGTGAAACTATTTGCCATAAAGGGCCTACCCGTAGTAAAATCGGCATATATTCACGCTCCCCCTAATTACTTCTTAATCAATCAAGGGTAAAATCGGAAATGTCAAATCCGGGAGGTTGTTTTCCAATCCCTTATTATCTCTGTATTAATAGTATGCATATTATTTATGCCGATATAATATTGTTTGCACTTAATCCGGAAAGACAGGAATCTAGCTGAAAATGTCCGTTTGCATTTGTGACGCCATTTCATGTTTATATATAATGTCGTCGTGATGGCCATAAAACTTCTGAAGGAATGGACGAATGCTTTTTGTTCTTCATCTACTATAGTTATGCATTTGTAAGCGTCTGGCGAGTTTTCTTATTCCCAGTAACAGAAATAGAAATAATTTCGAGTAAACTACAATTCTTTCTAATTGTAAAAAAAAAATATTTCGTTCATGATTTTAGCTGTTTCAGTATATTTTTATGCCTAATATTACAGACGTTGTTATCTGTCGACTAGCAATACCGTCGATCATTTGATTGATTGATTGATTATTTTTTAACGTCTACTGAGCAATATTTCAGCTATATCAAGACGAGAACAAGTTTGTTAATAAATAATCACTTGGGGTATGGAAAGGGTCAGGGGACGGGAAATTCTGACTGCCACTGGAAAAGTAGGATAAAATCGAAAGGGGTGGGGAATTTAGCCTTGTAGCCGATCACCAACGGACCACTCAAAAAGAGCTTGCTTCAAGGGTTCTTTAACGAGCAGGAAGCCTTGCATTTCGTCCAACACGCGGACCTGAGTTTACATCCCATCCGAAAGATGGGTTGTGTATTTATTAATCCCGCATAACCACGGAATGGGTCCTATTTCTATACCCCGGGGTTCCCTCGGGGTGTCGATCATTTGCAACGAAAACTGAATATAAACCAATGAAAGTCAAAACAGTAGTTGACTATTGGAACACTTAAATGCGACCCCAATAATTCAAATTACAAATTATATTTCGATATGAATGATAATGTGTTGGTAAGTTGAGCTGCAAAGGTAGAATGTATGATTCCGAATGCCAACAGTGATAACAATCATCTTTTAAAACCTGTTAACATCGGAAAATCCAGCTAGGTCTTCTGCTGGATTTGAACCGTACAAGAAGGAATGAGCCAGTTACCGAAAGCTATATTTTTATATAACCTAGGTGGCCGAGTGGTCTACGGCGCTGGACATAGTGCAGGTTGTGCTGCCATACATAACAACAAGCAGGGGTTCAAAACCAGCCATAGACCTAGCTGGATTTTCAGATGTTAACAGGTTTAAAAAGATGATTTTTAATCACTGTTGGTATTCTTAATCATACATTCTACCTTTGCAGCTCACCTTACCAACACATTATCATTCAAATTATATAGAGCTGTGTGTAACACTATTATCTATATATTTCGATGTTGTGGCTAAAACATATAAGGTTATGTATTGTCAACATTGAATTTTAAATGTTGTACAAAAATATGTATTTACTATTTCTGCTGACACATCTAATGACATGAAATAATGATGACAAAATATACTGTAAAGTATTCGCCATTGTTTACAAGTAGGTCCAAAGTTTAAATCTCCAAATACATGTAAACTGTTATTCTTGATTTCCTTAAATATAAATTTATTTAATTTCTAATTTAGGAGAACACATTTAATTGACATATGATATATCTCTATTTATTCAACTATTCAAAATTTAAGAGAGGATTTATTCAAATTGTATGTCCTGTACAGTTATAAAATTATTTGAATGATAAATTGCACACTAAGTAAAGAAATATTCTTTCTATTTTTTAAAAATTTTTTTCCAATAATGTTGCTAAAGCAAACAGATATCCCTTACCTGGCATAATTCTTCTGAGCAAAGGTTTCGGTAATAACCAACTTTTTAAATCATAATGACACAATAAATCCACATATCCAATTGTTTGAAGGACCCGACATTCATTAAGTGTTTCGGCAATGTTATTTTTTAATTTTCAAAGGGAAGGTGAATTGTTGATGGCTAATTGTTGATGGAAAAAGAATAACCTGGCTTGCCCGCGCTAGGGGTTATTTCATTCGAGAATTTCTCCATTGAATGATCATGAAACAAAACAAGAATATTCTATTGTTCTCTTGTTCGTTTGCCATGCTATCCAACTCAAGTTTTGTCGATTCAGAGGCTGAAAACCATTAGTGTCCATTCAAAAAAAAAAAAAAAAAAAAAAAAAAAANAGTAACCCATATCCACCTAGCGTTTTATTGTCATTGTTGTATTTGTATTGTTTGTGTTTTGGGGTTGTGTAGCGTCTTTTGGTCTTCCGTTTTCTGGTGTTCTTGCTTTAGCCTTGCCTCATGACTTTGATATATATGTAATCAGTTCTTTGTTCCTTCTGTATTCTACTGCCGTCGTTTTACACTCAGGCGTTCGTTGGTTTTGTACAGTAAGAAAAAATGAAATTTAAATTAATTCAAGAAAAAAAAAATATATAAAAACCCACAGTTCCTTTGACATTATACCACGATGTATAATTTTCGGTTGGAATACTGTAAGAATACGATATATTTACTGTTGCAGATGAAAATCATGACATGTGCTCATCAATAGTTCTCCTATGATGTAAAAACTTAATAGTATATTGTAGAAAAACAGATCGACTACATCTCCAAAGCATATGTAGCATTTGTTTGAAACATAGTTACAGAGCAAATTCAACAAAATGATGTACAAAGTAAAAATGGTAAGATAGGCCACAATTAAAAAGTAAAATTAAACAAAATATACAAACTAAAAAAAAACAGCTAAAAAATCCGTAACGGTAATATACAAACTAAAGGAACAGCTAAAATATCCATAACGGGTTACCCGTTTTAGTTTTTTTTAGTTTGTATAATTTTGTTTAATTTAAATTTTAATTGTGGCCTACCTTACCATTTTTAATTTGTTTATTTACATTAATTTGTGGTCATTGCACAACATTTATTTTTACAAGCAAATGATATGTCCCTGACCCAAGTGAGTGTGGGAAATAATTTTTATTGCACATTTTGCCTCTCTATTATGAATTTTGAGGTCCTATATTTGAAGTTTCTGTTACTTCAGGTAATGCAGCAGCTGTGTTAGTAAATGGGCAAACATGTTCATTCTATTTTAAAAATGACACTGAACGAAAATGTAATAAGCATTGATGAAATCAGCATGATAACTGCTAATAATTCAGAAACAATTTTACTCAGAAATACTAGAGCTTCTTTCCGTGTAAAGCACCCTGTAGATGTATTTAGTACTGGATTTGACTCCCTATATCGGTATTTTTGGTAATGACTTTTTCTTTTCTGACCATTTTTTGGATAATGGACTTCCATATTATTTGATTTTAATGCTGCCGATGAGAGGTTACTCCTTGAAACACGTGTACAGCAAAACAAAATTTGCTGTTTGTTATGCAACTTTGATATTGTTGTATTTTTCTAATATAGGATTAAACACCGTTTTAAAGGAATTTATTGGAGTATAAACGGGACCAATTCACTCACAAACAAATAAAAGTCCGAAGGAATTTTATGATATGTTTGTGAGTGACTTGGTCCCGTTTATACTCCTATAAATTCCTTTCGAACGGGGTTTAATCCTTATAATTCTTTTAATTTGATGATAAGTAATTAAATTCTTACATTTATAATGCCAATCACACGTTTTTGTTCTATTTGATGCACTCGGCGTATGAATTTATGAGGTGAACTTAAATGTAGTTCGGTAAACGTCGTCTATCGAAAAATAAACGACTTCAGAAATTGCTACCGGAAGCTAATTCAACCAATCATATCAGCGTATTTCCTATTATGCAAATCATATAAGAATTATTGATAAGTGAAGTTTAAACTAGTTTTGACCGGTTAGATTAATTTTCATATTAAACTTATATTATACTGTATAAAGAACCATGCAATTTCGAAAAAATATATTCGGAATACAATTCTCGGTGTTTATCATTAAAGACAATGATTACACCACTTTATTCTGATATTACTATATTTCCTCCACTCGCGAAAGAAAAATTTTAAAAAGCTGGGCAAGCCTCGCAATTAAAATTTTAAAATATAAAGTGGATAAAAAATGGTAGGGAACACGATCTTGTGGCGTAACCTATATTAAACACTATTTGTGCTCCTGCTATAAATGACTCAAATAAGCCTCCATTTGGAGGCAGACTACCTGTGTTCTTCTTTTTGGTGAACGTCCTGCTGTCACTTACAAAATCTTTTCATAAAGACAAACACATCAATAAATTTCTCCCTCTGGTCCTGTAAAACAACTGATAATCCGTACATGACAACAGAATATTGTGCCCCAAATTACAAGTTTGTGGAGTAGGACAAACTGTCAATGAAAACAGTACCTCCACTTTTACAAGTATCGATATACGTTCTCAACGTGCCAAATGCAAAGAAATTAATATGATGCAAGACAAACTCTTGCCAGAAAAAAAAACGCTTAACAACAAATGAATCTCAAATAAAATTCATTAAAATCAGAAATGTGAGAAACCACATCTGTAAAAGAAGGTGCAAAGGTTATATTAACTCGCAATGTTGATATTCAAGAGGGCATTTTAAATGAAACAATAGGAATTCTAAAATGAGTTCATCCTAAACTCCTTTTAATTCGAAAGATTCATTCAGAAGATCTCAACCCTGGTAAGGAAAAATAAGTCAAACAAAAACTTAAACGTCCAATATCGCACACTCAAGTTCGCCGCATAAGCTCCATGGAATTAAACATAAAAATTGTAGTGGTGCATCACATGATACCCTGCACCGTTTCACAAAATACCGAAGTTTCAAGGGACATAATTCCAGAACCACTTGAACCATTGAACCCCAAAACGAACTTGGTCTGAGTATTGTGGCAAACGACTTGCATTTCACGTTTGAGGACGGTATATTATTTCGTTCAAAAGTAATCAGTCTGAAAAGTTCGGGGGAGGGGGGGGGGGGGGGGGGGGTTGGGCTCGGGGCACACGAATGAGGGAATCAGATAATACCACTCCGCTATGTTTGCAGGGAATAAAAGTAACATTTATTTCCTTAAGCGACCATTGTGCACATGTGTTTTGTTTAAGTAGAGTGCAATCTTTTAAGGGGTACACTTGCTTGACTCTTCTCTTTTGAAAAAAAAAACAGACTAATAGCATAATGCAATATTCTTCAACACGTACACAATTGATCCAATTGTCTCTTTAGTCTCCCTCGATACAAAAACATCAAATTCTATAACAACATTTCAAAGGAAAGACAAGTAAAGCATACTTTTTTATATTCAAACCCTCACACAGCACATAAACTCCAATTGTCACAAATTAAATGAAACAGAACTAATAAAATGCATAAATAAGAAATATACAGAAACTGGAAAATGCTGGCAAAGTAAATTGCTCCTTCATTTCCCCAATTTAACAAATTAAACAAATGAGGTGTTTTGCATCATGAAACTGTGAAAATTCGATGCTATCCTGCTTTCCTTGAACATTATGTGACAGTCAAATCACCTTTCATGGGATGTGATTTTAATTCGTCTTTAACATAAACCAAATTGTCACAAATTTTGCAGATTATGACTTAAATACCAACATAATTTTCGAGAACTGATATGAAAGGAACATGTTTTTAATATATGGGTAAAATATCTTCAAGAAATAGTTAATGCATGCACATCATTAGACAGGGGTAATGAATAACATATATGCTCTTAGTATACTCATGCATGTCAAATGTACATTTACTCCTCATATACAGTTAGAGATTGGCTAAATAACAAAAAAAATATCTGTCAATCGGCAGATATTTGAAATTCATGCCATTTTTCGCGATTTCTCATTACAGAGGAATTTAACCCCCCTAAAAAAAGTACCTATATTTGTGCCCCATTGTTCTATTTACTTTTTGGATTTTGAGGAAAACAAATACCAGCCATAGAGGAAAAATAGCAGCTCTTCTAGATTTTTTATTTAAAGTTACATATGTAGCGAAAGAAAATTCCGTCTTATGGAAAATCTACTAAGTAATTTTAGGCTATGAAACTAGACCTTTTACAAGGCCTAGTAGACAAAGTACTGCAGAACTCTTCGAACACAATAGATACACATGAAAATATAAAGAAGTTATATATATAAAATATAAGGGAAGGGTTATTTCAAAAGAAAAAAAAATAAAGTTCTATTTTCAGTTAATAGAAACTGATAATTATCAACACAATATACAGGTAAAATATCCACATATTGAATTTGAAAACATGTGGAATAAATTATGACAATCTAATTCTTTATTCATAAGACTTCATTTATAAATCAATACACATGTGATGTGCTCACCAACGAAATATCCATAACGAGGCATACCATTAGAAAATTATAAATGTACATCTTTAAACATTTGATTCTTTTATTTTTAGTTGTGAACAACTTTAATAGATTTACAAAATTAATTTCTTTAAAGAAGATTTTGCTTTATTTATATTTATTTCTTTAGTTTACGTATTTCTACAAATAAAATAAATGATATTTAAATTACAATATCTCATGTGTACACCGTGTTCAATCATTATTAAATAAATTAATGTAAATTCTTAAACCTAAGGTTGAAATCCCTCCATCGTAGTTTTGTCCTAAGCTATATTTGATATTACTGATTATTCGGATTTCGTTTGGATTATACATTTTATTCATTTTTTGAAATTGTGGATTTCCTATGTTTTGGTTCTAGTGCTGCTAATGAGGAATTAATTTCCGAAATGGCCATACAGCTCAATAGATTTATCGCAGTTGGAGTTGACATATGTGTAGTCTCATGTTAATTTACTCCATATCCTTTCATGATATATTTTAAATAATAAGCACAGTGATGTCTCGCAACCTGGTACATGAGAAACATAAAATTTTCTTGAACCTGTAGGGTATTCCTTATTATATTTCTAAATCTATTTTTCTATATATTTAGTTTACCTATCATTAAGTTTATTATTTTAGTTATATTATTTTCTGTCTATAATTTCATCTGATAATAAGAGACCCGGTCCAGAAGAAAAGAATGTTCTGTTACAGTATCTTAAACTTCTACAGTGAACTACTATTTTACGAAAGGATATGGAGTAAATGAACATGAGACCATAACACATATGTTTACTCCAACTGCACTAATTTTAATGAGCTGTATGGCCATTTCGGAAATTTATTCCTCATCAGCAGCACTAGAACCCAAACAAAGGAAATCCATAATTTCAAAAAATGTTTAAATGCATAAAACCAAACGAAATCCGAATAATCAGTAATATCAAATATAGCTAAGGACAAAACTACGATGGTGGGAGTTAATCCTGCGGTTTTAGAATTTACATAAATTTAGATAATAGTAATTAAACAAAGTGTACACATGAGATATTATCTCATGTACAAGTACACCATATCTAAGAAAAATAAAGAGCATACATCTCTACCACGGGGAATTGTTTTACCAACTCCACACTGCAATAAAAGACAAACTCCAGAATTAAATATTTTACGAAAGGATTTGGAGTAAATGAACATGAGACCATCACACATATGTTAACTCCAACTGCACTAATTTTAATGAGCTGTATGGCCATTTCGGAAATTTATTCCTCATCAGCAGCACTAGAACCCAAACAAAGGAAATCCATAATTTCAAAAAATGTTTAAATGCATAAAACCAAACGAAATCCGAATAATCAGTAATATCAAATATAGCTTAGTACAAAACTACGATGGTTGGAGTTAATCCTGCGGTTTTAGAATTTACATAAATTTAGATAATAGTGATTAAACAAAGTGTACACATGAGATATTATCTCATGTACAAGTACACCATATTTAAGAAAAATAAAGAGCATACATCTCTACCACTAGTCTAACATTCAATCTACCTATGGAACTCACTCAATGACCAACTAGCTCTACTTCTGATGGATGGGATTGGCGTTACTATGTACCTCTGGAGCCAAGGAACCAAAGTGACAACAGCTTCAAATATGGTCCAGGTATCCGAGAAGTTTTTAGATGTTTCAGTTACGTGAAATATGTTCCAACTTAACTTATCCAGCTCAACTAGGTGGTCCAGGAACAATCGTCACAATAGATGTGTCTTTTGATCACAAACCAAAATATAATCGGGGTAGGAGAGCTAGAGCACATCAAGAAGTCCGAGTTTTCGGCATTCACGATACCTGGTTTAAGCCTGTCATCATCTACATGGACACTGTTCCTAAACGAGATGCAACTACATTATTACAAATCATACGACGCATTGTAAGACCAGGATCAACAGTTTACTCTGACCAGAGGAAAGCCTACAACCCAACACAAATGCAGCTCAATTCGGATAATTCTGTACTAAACATTTTTTTCTAGACACTGACACAGGTGTCCATACACAGGCAATTGAACCGTACTGGAATAAAGCCAAATATAGACGTAAAGAAATGAAAAGTGTCTCTTCTGATCCCCTTCCCTTCTTTTTTGGTTGATTGATTAATTAAGAGTTTAACGTTCAGAGGGCAATATTTCAGCTACATGTATTTATGGACGAGAACAAGCGAATCAATAATAAAAAAGTAAATAAAAAAGAAAGAAATAAAGGTGGAAGGGATAAACGAGGCAATGAGTTCACAACATGAGTGCCTTAGTTGTTAATGTTATCTTTTTATTTTTATTATTTTCATGTCCTTGTTTTGTATTTATTTTTCTCTGTTGCTGTTTTTGCCATGTCTTTGGACTTTGATTTTTGTGGTCATCACTTCCCTTGTTCCTTTGATATTCTACTGCCGTTGGTTTTTGATTGCCACTGGAAAATAAGAGAAATGTGTAGTGGCTGGAAATTTAGCCCTCTATACGAATTTCCGTATCATGACCTGACTAAAGCTACCCAACATAGACAGGACATTTCCCTATCCACTAACTGGGGACGCGCCAGGTAGCTCTGCAGCCGGAGCCCCCGACAATGATTCAGGTACTCGGTCAGAACCTTGGATACAACTTTTCCATGTTCACGAGCTGTAAGTTTGAAAGTATTTAAACGAAGCATAAAGTGATATTTGAGATTTGAAGTTTGCAGATAAGGAAAAGAAAGAATAAAGACCTTTCTTCTTGGTAACGACAAACAAAAAATCATTTTCACACTTTACTGAATTTCTGTCATTTCATACAATGAGATTACATTGCTTTTTATAGTTATCAAGAGTAACTGTTGCTGCAATGACTACTGCTATGAATAACAGACTAGTTGATTGATTAATTACAAGTTTAAAGTCGTCCAGTGAGCAGTATTGAAACTATATTAGGACGAGAACAAAACAATAAATTCAAAACAATGTAAGTAAAAAAAAAGAAATAAAGGTGGAAGCGACAATCGGGGCAGCTAGTTTTGATTGCCATTTAGAAAAGGGGAGAAATGGGTGTGGGCAGGAAATTTAGCCTTCTTAGCGACCCCCCCCCTTTTGAGTCTGCTTCTATACCAGAAATATAGAAGGGGCCATTACACTGCAAGGAGGTGGCTTTTCCCCGCACAGGTCGTCTTCAATGGTTTTTAATCAGGCCTTCCGTATAATGACCCGACTATCCCTCAGACGGGGCATTCTCGTATCATATCCACCACCTGGGGACGGGCCCAACAGGTCTAGCTGCAGCCCCTAAAACCCAATTTAGGTACTATAACAACAAGATAAAACGCATACTTCGCTGTAGCAGTACATCCAAAATAATTAATGACCGTGTTGGTCTTGTAGATTGATTGATTGATTGAATATTGTTTAACGTCTACTCAGCAATATTTCAGCTATATCAAGACGAGAACAAGTTTGTTGATAAATAATCACTTTGGGGTATGGAAATGGCCATGGGACGGGAAATTCTGACTGCCACTGGAAAAGTAGGNNTCTTTAACTTGCAGGAAGCGTGGCATTTCTTCCAACACGTGGATGGTCTTGTAGAATGCAGCCTGGATTTCACCATGGACTCCTCCAGTCCAATTCAGGCCATGTACTACATGAAACACTTTTCTTGTATTAGCTAACAGAACAGTGCTCCAAATTCAAGATTGCTTTAAGGAGGGATTGTGCACTGCAAAATACAACTCACATTGATTTGCTGGGAAAATTGTGGAATAACACGCTTCGAAAAACACCCAACATAAAACATCTAGTGTGACAAACATGGGACAGTCAGTACCAATAGCACACAATATCCACTACTATCTTAAGACCATTCCACTGAAAGATACGTTGCTGGATAGGAAAAACCCTGTCCTACGCAGCACACAAAAACGAAAACCATTTTCAAACCAAGGACACGCTTCAATGGAGTCAGCCAAGCACAACTTTTGACCATTTTTGTAAATAGATTTCTACAGGAAATTAAAAAGAAACAAATTTATATTCCTTTGGGCACAAACTGTGCACCTCTCCTTGCCGATCTGTTTCTACATTCCTCAGTGGCTAAATTCATCGAAGGGCTTCTTCAAAATAAAGATAACAAAATGGCCCAATCCTTCAATATTAGCTACCGTTATATAGATGATATTTTGTCACTAAACAGTCCTCGCTTTGGTGAATTTCCTCATCTGATCTATCCAAAAGAGCTCAAAATTAAGGATAGTACAGACACATCGGTCTCATTCCTTGACCTTCATCTTGATTGATTGATTGATTGATTGAATATTGTTTAACGTCTACTCAGCAATATTTCAGTTATATCAAGACGAGAACAAGTTTGTTGATAAATAATCACTTTGGGGTATGGAAAGGGCCATGGGACGGGAAATTCTGACTGCCACTGGAAAAGTAGGGTGAAATCGTCAAGGGCGGGGAATTTAGCCTTGTAGCCGATCACCTACGGACCACCCCAAAAAGAGCTTGCTACAAGGGTTCTTTAACGTGCAGGAAGCGTGGCATTTTTTCCAACACGTGGACCTGAGTTTACATCCCATCCGAAAGATGGGTTGTGTATTTATTTATCCCGCACAACCACGGAATGGGTCCTATTTCTATATCCCGGGACCCTCGGGGTCAGCCTCCGTTTAGGAGGGGTCACACCCCGCAAGCCGGAGATACTAGGTCCTATTTCTATATCCCGGGGTTCCCTCGGGGTCCTCTGTTAGGATGGCACATACTCCAAGCTCAGAGGATGCTGCGGGCCTTTTCTTCAGCCGGGACCGCGCACGGCGGGACCTTCATCTTGAAATTGACAACTGAGATAGACTTCAATTAAGCTGTACGACAAACGGGATGACTTCATTTTTCCAATAGTCAACTTCTTTTCTCTATGCAGCAACATCCCAACAGCGCCGTCAAATGGAGTTTACATCTCCCAGCTTCCTTGATGGGACCCGGTTGCTCACAAATAGGCTACTTAAACAAAGGTATGTTACCCAAAACCTGAAGTCATCCCTCCAGAAGTCTTACGGCCATCACAAAACCTTCTAAAGCATGGGAATCGTCAGAACCTGTTCTTAATATACACCCAAATACTCAAATTTCTAGATAACTTATACCAACAAACACTAAGTACATTACAATACACACAAAACTTTTAAATCAAAGATCATCTTCAACCCTGTAACATGTACTGTTACATAGCCAACAGTGTATGACTCCTTCCAGATACCATCAAGATAAACTTGCATCCCCCCCAAAAAACGAAAATAACGACAAAAAAAAACAACAACTGAAGACTTACCAAAACTTCTCCAAAGAATTTGCAGTTGGAGTTTGCCCCCCCCCCCCNAAAAAAAAAACAGCTAAAACCATAACGAAAACATCCAAAAACATTTTCTGAGGATGAGGACAAAGTCTGTCCTCAGACTCAAGAGATTTTCGTGCAATCACAGCCAAAGAAAAGTAAATGGCAACCCAGGATACAGAGATTTTTACATTTGTAACGTTAACGCTTAAGTTGACCTTTTTTTATGTCTGATTCATTAATACAAATCGACATTGAGTCCAAATGCCTTCAAAATTCTGTTTGATTCAAATTTCATGTAACCCATGCTCTTTATTTCCCTTTTTGATACAACCAACCTCTGCCAATTTTTCTTTTTATTATCTTGAAAGTACATGTACCCGTAGTTATATTTTAGACAGGTACCTTACATTTCTCATGCAAGAGTAACTTTCACATTCTTAACATATTACTCGAAGCCCACATGCAGTCACTAGTACATACGCAGGTGTAAGCTATTTTCTTTCTTGTACTTTTCTAGAAAAATGCCGATGATTATGACACACCTGTAGTCATTAATACCAGGAAGATATGTACACAATTTGTTAATGATGATGTTATTTTCATGTTTTTCTTCCTAACTCTAGTGCACATTCTGTGGCAGGTTTATGTGTATGTCATTTAATTCCTGTAGTTATATATTGGACAATAAGTACAAGACAAAACCTCCACCAACTATAAATGTTATTGCTTTGTACCCAATTTTGTTTAGTAGAAATTGGGATTTTGTCTTAAGTACAATTTAACACCATCTATTTTTTTTATCAATGAATATAATGGAAATATATCATGGACATATACAAATAGAAAGATGAAACCTCTAGTACCGATTTTACTAACTCAGGCGGGAAGTAGTTCACAAAAAATTGTCTGCCCTGTAAATTTGTTTACATGTCATCTCCTCAAATAAAGAAGATGGGTGAGAGACACAGTCATGGTATAAAAAAATCAAATTTCTAACATTTCCGGTATTATTTACATTTAACATACTATGTATCTCATGCTGCAACAATCGCTGTACAGTACAGATATACAAGAAATATACAATTGTCGTTGATTAATTTGTAAAACATTGTTTTAAAACCAACTCTATCTGATATTCAAAACTGTATGATAATAAAGAAAAAAATCTAGCCACCCTCAAAGGGCATGGGCCCAAATAAAATTTAGGAGTATTGTTAAAAACAACGGCAGTAGAATACCAAAGTAACAAGGGAAGCGAAGACTACATTGATTGATTGATTGAATATCGTTTAACGTTATCTCAGCAATATTGCAGCTATATCAAGACGAGAACAATTTTGTTAATAAGAATCACTTTGGGGTATAGGGACCATGGGACGGGAAATCCTGACTGCCACTGGAAAAGTAGGGTGAAATCAAAAAGGGCGGAGAATTTAGCCTTGTAGCAGATCACCTACGGACCACTCAAAAAAGCTTGCTACAAGGGTTCCTTAACGTGCAGGATTGATTGATTGATTGAATATTGTTTAACGTCTACTCAGCAATATTTCAGCTATATCAAGACGAGAACAAGTTTGTTAATAAATAATCACTTTGGGGTATGGAAAGGGCCATGGGACGGGAAATTCTGACTGCCACTGGAAAAGTAGGGTGAAATCGTCAAGGGCGGGGAATTTAGCCTTGTAGCCGATCACCTACGGACCACCCCACAAAGAGGCATTTCTTCCAACACGTGGACCTGAGTTTACATCCCATCCGAAAGATGGGTTGTGTATTTATTAATCCCGCACAACCACGGAATGGGTCCTATTTCTATATCCCGGGACCCTCGGGGTCAGCCTCCGTTTAGGAGGGGTCACACCCCGCAAGCCGGAGATACTAGGTCCTATTTCTATATCCCGGGGTTCCCTCGGGGTCCTCTGTTAGGAAGACTCATACTCCAAGCTCAGAGGATGCTGCGGGCCTATTCATAAGCCGGACCGCGCACGGCGGTTAACGTGCAGGAAGCGTGGCATTTCTTCTAACACGTGGACCTAAGTTTACATCCCATCCGAAAGATGGGTTGTGTATTTATTAATCCCGCACAACCACGGAATGTGTCCTATTTCTATATCCTGGGACCCTCGAGGTCAGCCCCCGTTTAGGAGGGGTCACAACCCGCAAGCCGGAGATACTGGGTCCTATTTCTATATCCCGGGGTTCCCTCGGGGTCCTCTGTTAGGAAGACTAATACTCCAAGCTCAGAGGATGCTGCGGGTCTATTCATAAGCCGGGACCGCGCACGGCGAGAGAAAAACAGACAAAACAAGAACGTGAGACAGCTACAAGCACGGAAATAAAAAGACGACATTAAAAACTAAGGCACTCATAGTGCGAACTCCCATGAAAACCGGGAGTGACATCAGGTGCTCCGGAAGGGTAAGCATGTCCTGCTTAATTATAAATCGTCTTTGAAAGACATACACCAAAGTGATCTTTTTTTTCCAATTTGTGCATTTTATGTGCATCTATACGGTCACCAGCGGCAATCCACGTTGTTTTTATATAAATTCAAAATATGAGAATGAAAAATTGAAAATAACGTTAATATTTTATGCATCTACGGTAAACAATCCAAAAGGTAACATTTCTACCCCATTTAAACGAGATCTCAATTTCTATTGTTCTATTTCAACCACTTCCCAGCCTGTAACTGATAATCTCGCAAATATGATTTGGAGAGACATTTTCTCAGGATGCACAAGACACATCTGATGTCATATAAATAATAAAAAGAGGCAAATTGTCCGATATTCGGAGAGGCAGCTTCTGTACCACAAACACCAAAGCTGGCCGCAAAGATAAGTCCACCTAGAAAAAAGATTTTGCAGATCTTAAATTTGGTATAATCACGAAAAAACTACCGCGCAACAACATGTTTCGATCAAGAGGAAACTTGTGAATGTTTTGGGGGAATTACTAACTCTCTAACAATGGACAATAATTAGTAATTACGATGATTATTTCATAAATTCTTCATTATCTCGTAAGTTTCTATGATTGATTGATTGAATGTTGTTTAACGTGTACTATCCAATATTTTAGATTTTTCAGGACGAGAACAAATTAGTTAATGAAAAATCACTTTGGGGGTACGGAGAAGGCCATGGGGCGGGAAATTTCGATTGCCACTGGAAAAGTAGGCTAAAATCGAAATTGGCGGAGAATTTAGCTTTGTAGCCGATCGACTACGGATCACTCAAAAATGGGCTTGCTACAAGGGTTCTTTTACGTGTAGGAAGCGCAGCATTTCTTTTAACACGTGGACCAGAGTTTACATCCATTCGAAAAATATTCTGAAAAACAATAAGGACCCATAATCGAAAATGATTGATTCATTGACTAGATAGAGTTTAACGTCAAGTGAGCAATATTTCAGCTTCTTAAGATGAGAACAAAAAGAAAGTAATAAAGATGGAAGAAACACCACAGAAACGAGTTTTGATTGAAACTTGAAAAAGGGGGAAATGGGTAGGGACAAAAAAATTAAGCCTTATAGAAACTTCTAGTGAAAAAATATTTAGAAGGTCTTAATACTGCACGGGGCGTGGCGTTTCTTCACAGTTTTGCTACAATGGTTCGCGGTCAGGCTTTCCGTATTGGAATTTTCGCTATACTGTTAACGTGGAAGTTTTCGCGTGGGGGTAATTTACGCTTATTTCGCGATTCGGAATTTAGCGCGAATATAACCCCCACGCGAATACTTTTAAAACCAAGCATTTGATAATCAAATTTCAAATATCCGCGAAAATTTTAACCACGCGAAATGTTCGGTTATGACACTTCGCGAAATTAACCCCCCCCCAACCCCCGCGAAAATATCCACGTTTACAGTACACCACTGATTTTGGTGCCAGGCATCGCCACTTCGCATCATCTTCTTACGTTAAAATGATATAAAATATATATGCACAGGAATTCAATAGAAACGAATCTGGTATGAAATAAGAGTTATCGGAATACATCGGCAAACGAATACCGGAGCAAGAACGAGGAAAGGGGGGAATTCTAAAATCATAAATCCAAAATCACGGCAATTCACAGCAACACGAATTGAGACAGTATGATTGATTGATT
This sequence comes from Modiolus philippinarum, assembly GCA_002080025.1. Taxonomy (NCBI): domain Eukaryota; kingdom Metazoa; phylum Mollusca; class Bivalvia; order Mytilida; family Modiolidae; genus Modiolus; species Modiolus philippinarum. The sequence continues at coordinate 37,466 of MJUU01067953.1, read as the reverse complement.
GATTAGTTAGGAGTTTAACGTCCAATGAGCAATATTTCAGCTATATCAGGACGAGAACAAGTTTATCAATTCAAAAAATTGAAAGTATCAGAAAAAAGAAATAAAGGTGGAAGGGACAACCTGGGCAACGACTTTTGACTGCCACTGGAAAATTGGAGAAATGGGTAGGGGCAGGAAATTTAGCCTTCCATACGACACCCAGTGCGTCTGCTCTCTTTAGAGAAATATAGAAGGGGTCTTTATACTGCATGGAGCGTGGCGTTTCTCCACACAGTTTGGCTACAATGGTTCGCGGTCAGGCTTTCCGTATTATGACCTGACTACCCCGCATAGACAGGGCATTCCCCTATCCACCACCTGGGGACGCGCCCGGCAGCTCTGTAGCCGAAGCCCCTGAAAACCGATTCAGGTGCCGGGGAGACAGTATGACAAAGACAAAACAAATAAACAAAAAAGAACAGAACGGAAGTGACTGCGGTGCCTGTTGTACTTCACAATACAAAACAGAAGAATTTCCGGACCCGACGAAATGTACATTCCAGATTTGTGTTTCTGACGACGACCATCATATTTCAAATTCCGATAAATACAGCTTCGCAATTGCAATATACCACACTAGTTTTTCCTAATAAGATTTACCATCCAGTTTAAATGCATCTGACACAACCGATGAAATGATGCACGTGTATTATGTATATTCACACAGCGTGATATTTAAGGAGGCGTACGATTTCAATGTCATGTAACTAATTTTACTAACACTTTTTTATATAACTGGCATACGTCAAACTTAAAGAGTACACGGCTAATCTTGGGGAAATCTGGAAAATCTTCAAGGTAAAATGTCTTGATTTAACAAATCTAGCTGTTTTTGGCTTAGTAATAGCCTTCTTCAGTACAATTGGCCAAAAGTCGACCAGATTTAAAAAAAAAAAATGGTTTCCTGTAACGTTCAATGACTATCCTTCTCTATTTAATTCCCGTTCGAATTGCTTGAAATTGGTTTATCCAGAAATTACAATCTCATGTAAAGGGATCGCTGTAAAAATGCCATCACAAGAAAATGCAAGGATAAATTCAAGTTAACAAGTAGATGATCATTTAGAAGCACTTAAAACAGTTACTACAAGTTCTTCAAGTGGTTCCCATTGGTTGCAGCGCAACTACATTGCACATATTGCACAGTTTGGTGGAGAAGAGAACGCAGCAGAATGGTGGACCATGTTCATAGCTTTTATTACCCTGCAACGGGTTCCGTAAGCAGACGCAATTGTGATATTGCCATTTAATCATTGTGGTGTGGCCAAAGAGTGGTTTCTGACACAAAGATTGATTGATTGATTGAATATGGTTTAACGTCTACTCAGCAATATTTCAGCTATATCAAGACGAGAACAAGTTTGTTAATAAATAATCACTTTTGGATATGGAAAGGGTCATGGGACGGGAAATTCTGACTGCCACAGGAAAAGTAGGGTGAATTCGTCAAGGGCGGGGAATTTAGCCTTGTAGCCGATCACCTACGGACCACCCCAAAAAGAGCTTGCTACAAGGGTTCTTTAACGTGCAGGAAGCGTGGCATTTCTTCCAACACGTGGACCTGAGTTTACATCCCATCTGAAAGATGGGTTGTGTATTTATTAATCTCGCACAACCACGGAATGGGTCCTATTTCTATATCCCGGGACCCTCGGGGTCAGCCTCCGTTTAGGAGGGTCACACCCCGCAAGCCGGAGATACTAGGTCCTATTTCTGTATCCCGGGGTTCCCTCGGGGGACTCATACTCCAAGCTCACAGGATGCTGCGGGCCTATTCATAAGCCGGGACCATGCATGGCGGCCCACAAAGAAATGACAATAAAGGGACACTGAACACCAGCCCAGTAGTCAGTACTTTGGTGCTGACCCGAAAGCCGATTCTATTTGGAACCTTACAATATCTATTTTTTGTAAATTTTTTTGAAAACTAAGGAGTATCTCCCTCATGCAAAGTTCTGTCCTTAGCTGATTTTGGCTTTATATTTAGATCATATTGGTTATTTGTTCTCTATCCGTTTTTAAACATCTTTAAGGTCAAGATACAGGCATAAAGCACCCCGTTGTGGCTTTAAAACGTCATAGTACGAGGGGACTGTAAAGGCGCGAAGGAAACGTACCCTTTTACTCGAGTTGCCTCCCATACACCATATATTTAAAATGGGTGACGGGAACCCGTTTCACAGAGAAAATAAGCCCAGCCTCTAAAAAAATGAATTTGGGGGCAAATTTGTTCTAACAATGATAGCTGCGGAATCGTTCCTCTATATGTCCTTTTTATGTTTTTGATTTTGCGGACTATCTAGACGATATAGATTACGTTTTCCCATAGTAAAAGACCATTCCACGCAATTTTGCACGGGCACTGCAATTACTAAGCAGTCCAATTGCAATGTATGAAAATGAGCGATATGTCGGAATTACGACGTGCGACAAACACCGTTCTGTGAACCATCAAATGATAGGATATTACCATGTAATACTCCTTTTCAAAAACTCTATCTCAACGAATTCGACAACAAAACCGACTGTTATTGGTGTCTTCTATCACATCCGTGTTTATCATGGATTCTACCTTATCTAAATATAGATTGATTGATTGAATATTGTTTAACGTCTACTCAGCAATATTTCAGCTATATCAAGACGAGAACAAGTTTGTTGATAAATAATCACTTTGGGGTATGGAAATGGCCATGGGACGGGAAATTCTGACTGCCACTGGAAAAGTAGGGTGAAATCGTCAAGGGCGGGGAATTTAGCCTTGTAGCCGATCACCTACGGACCACCCCAAAANAACACGTGGACCTGAGTTTACATCCCATCCGAAAGATGGGTTGTGTATTTATTAATCCCGCACAACCACGGAATGGGTCCAATTTCTATATCCCGGGACCCTCGGGGTCAGCCTCCGTTTAGGAGGGGTCACACTCCGCAAGCCGGAGATACTGGGTCCTATTTCTATATCCCGGGGTTCCCTCGGGGTCCTCTGTTAGGATGGCTCATACTCCAAGCTCAGAGGATGCTGCGGGCCTATTCTTCAGCCGGGACCGCGCACGGCGGCACAGAAATTGAAAATAGTCCACTTATATATATATATTCGCCAACTGCCGGAAAAATAGACATTTTTATCTTTTTTATCTTTTGGCTGGCCGGAAAAAAAATTCATTTAAAATAATACGGTTTTAAACCTCCCTCCAAATAAATGTTTCTATAAAACCTGTCTTGCAATATAGCAGCGGTGTTAGATATTCCCTAAGGACAAAGAGTTGTAGTAATTTGGATGTCTTATTAAACCAGTACATAGATGCCAGCACAAACACCATTTTTTTGGAAACTTGAAACAGTGAAATTAAAAGAAAATTCGTCTAAAACTGAGGAGTATTTCCCTCTTGCATGGTTCTGTCCTTAGCCGAATTTGGCTTTCCTATTTAGATCTTATTTGTAATTTGTTCTCCAACAGCTTTTACGCATATTTTTTTACGGATTTCCCAATATTTTGATTTGATCTGCATTGTCACCACAAATAGACAAACAAACTGGGGTGTAAAATTGCTCAAAGGTAGTTAACCACACAAAATTTTCAAGAAAGCCATCTACAATAAGGCAAAAATATTTCCTTACACAATTCTTTGATCATGCCTTGACAATAAAGGGCAAACTAATTTTCGGTCATGCCTTGCCAATAAAGGGCAAACTAATTTCCTTTATACACTAATTTTCGGTCATGCCTTGACAATAAAGGGCAAACTCATTTCCTTCATACACTAATTTTCGGTCATGCCTTGACAATAAAGGGCAAACTAATTTCCTTCATACACTAATTTTCGGTCATGCCTTGACAATAAAAGACAAACTAATTTCCTTCATACACTAATTTTCGGTCATGCCTTGACAATAAAGGGCAATACACTAATTTTCGGTCATGCCTTGACAATTAAGGGCAAACTTATTTCCTTTATACACTAATTTTCGGTCATGCCTTGACATTTAAAAGGCAAACAAATTTCCTTTTTACTCTTATTATTTTTGGTCATGTCTTGACAATATTAAAAGGCAAAATATTTGCAAATTGTTTTCCTTTAAATTCATACATGACTAGTTGTGCAAGTGTTAATTATGTAATGGGATTATTCACACTTTGTTTTCATTTAAATATGTATATTCACTGTTGTGATTAATTCCATTACTTTCACTGTGCATTTTTGTTTTACCATGTTTACTCTAAAAAGGCTGTATAATTACTGTAGTAAAATGTTCAATCCTATATCAAACATTGTGTAAGGAAATGTTTTTTGCCAGTACATTATGTACCTGTGCAATTATTTACACATAGATAAGAATATCCTATCATTAATTTATCTACAAACAATTATTTTATGCATCATTAATTTTTTATTTTGTACAAACAAATATCCAATTCATGGAGAAAATGTCAATGGGGCTAAGACACACACACATATATATGTAAAACATGTAACAATAACTTCATAATGACACAAAGTGTATCAAAAACCACAATTCTGTAGTGATGCCTTGACTACAAAAGGCTCTTTTTGGTTTCTAAATTTACACTGGTCCAATGAAAAAAAGTATAAATGTACATGTAATGCTCACAGAAAAAACATTTTGTCCTGTTGGGGAATCGAACCCCAACCTTTTGATTTGAAAGCAAATGTACTTGCCATTTATACTAACAGAACATATGAGTCTTATCTGTGGCATGTTAAATAAAATTTAAGAAATAATTCATGGCAGGTATTTGGTTATTGTCATTTAACCATGGGCTTGGCCTTTATATTTAAGAAATAATTCATGGGCGCCGGTGGTTTGTTGGAGATTTACATATGGGTGGCCATTATTTTCGTTAATATTTTACCCAGAGCGTAGCGCAGTGGAGCGAGGGGTAAAATAAACAAAAATAATGGACACCCATACATGTATGTAAATTGACTACAAACCACCGGCGAATTAGAATCATTTCGATTCTAATATGACATTTCATAAACTGAGCGGATGTATAGTGTACACGGTAACGACAGCCATTACTTCAGATTTACTGACATTTTTGTGAACAAAACATATTATGACGTTGTCAATTTCAGCATAAAGACTGTTGTGAGGTCGCTCATTATGTTATTGGAGATTTTCATATGGCTAGTCGTCATGGTTTCCATTGTTCCCATATTAGAATTAAATTTCACCCAGAGCATTAGTGAAGGGTAAATTAACTGATGGTTAAATGACAATAACCATGTACCTGTCTTGAATTATTTCAATTCCATTATGACAGTAAATTTTGATGAACTAGATTAAAAAATTTCCGAGGCCAAAACTGACACTATATTTATAAGCAATCCTACTTGTTGTTCAAAGTACCAAAATTTTGTTTTCAACATTTAATTTCTTTTTAATAGTTTGTGTGAAAAATTATCCTAACACATGAACATGTGGTAACAAAATCAATGTAAAAACACATTTTCGAAGCCAATGACAACAATATGTCAGTAACACTAACAGTCTAAAGCCAGACCCGGTTGAAGGAAGAATCTCAGCTTTTATGAATTTTTCAATGAATAAATATTGAAAAAAAAAACACATTTTCTGATGTATAGACCCTTTTTTGTCAACAGTCTGCCGTGAACACATATTTTTTTGTCTCAAAATTTGCATGTGCACTTGTTTTTAATTAAAATATATTAGTATAAAAACGATTAAATAACACAAAATCTGAGTATATTCAAATTTTGTCGTTGCAGCTTGGTTAGCTGAAAACAATTTTGAAACAGATTTTGAGACTTTGGATGCTACAACATTAAACAGTAGGCTTCGTGTATTCTATGCCAGTCTTCAAACAAAGGATGGGAAAGACTACTCTAAATCATCTCTTGTTGGCATCAGGGCAGCAATTTCGAGACATATATCAAGTCCCCCTTACAATAGAAAGTTGAACCTTATGAAGTACTCTGAATTCATGACTTCAAATCATGTTTTTACCGGACTTATTAAGATGTTCAAAAGGGACGGGAAAGATATTACAGTCCAAGAAAGCAATTTCAGAAGGGGACATACAGAAACTTTACTCTAGTGGAGTATTTGGATTAGATGACCCAATATCTCTCCAAAATAAGGTTTTTTGGGACATAATGTTAAATTTTTGTCGACGAGGTAGAGAAGGTCTACATGCTTTGACCCGTCAAAGTTATGGCAAATTTACTGATGACAAAGGTCAGGTTTATTATAAAATGCTGTACAATGAAACAAATTAAACACACCATGACATTGACAGCAGGGAAAATCACCAAGAAACAAGAATGTATGCTTATCCAGATGATACAAACAATTGTCCTGTAAAAAGTTTGGATTTATATTTAAGTAAGCTCAACCCTAGGTGTAACTCATTTTTTCAACAGCCATTACAATATCCCAAGCAAAATGTTTGGTATGCTGCACCCCCATAGGTCAAAATAAGCTCAGCGCATGGATGTCATAATTGTCAACTTCAGCTGGCTTGTCTAAGCGTTACACCAACCACTGCATCAGAGCTACTGTTGCAACAGGTTTGAAGCATAAGGGGGTTGACCTGCTCTCAATTAAGAATTTAACAGGGCACAGGAATGTAAAATCAGTCGAAAGTTACATAGAGGAACCATCTGATAATGACCGCCGTAACATCTCAAGGAATATACAAAGTTTGGGTCATAATAGTAAAAGCCAACCTACCTCCGCTGCACAGGAAACTACTCATCTGCCAGTAACATGTACAGTGTCAAACGCCACGATGCAGGACATTTCAAATTCACAAACTGTCAATATCAGTCGTAATCCACTTTCTGCATTGAATATGTTTCAAAATGCTACAATATCCGGTGGAAGCATAACATTCAACTTAATTAATCAACAGTAAGAAACATGTCGTTCGCAAAAACAGGCAATAAACAATATTTTGTTGTCAGACTTTGTTGACTTTCGCTTCGTCGCGGCCATGTTTGTTGTTTACTACGAAGGGATTTCCCGCATCTTGAATGGCAGTTAATTTTAATGATTACACTTTGTAAAATGAGATAACATATAAGTTCACACACTTAATTAAATTTAATTTTTCAGGCTTATATTTGCAGTTGGGTTTTCCATATCTCTTTAACACAAAAAAAATAAGCACACTTCTCACAAATTGGTAGGGGTGAAAAGGAACAGCGTAAATAGACGCGGTGTATAGGGTTCATCAGAAGGCAAAAAATACCGTGTTTGTCCTATTAGAATCGCGGGGTAAAATCACAATATAAAGGCCCAGCCCATGTATAAATGAGCACAACGCTCGGGGTGAAATCACAATATAAAGGCCCACGCAGGGAGGTTAAGTAGAAATTCAAAAACAGACAAGTTTTACAGCCCTTAAACGGCATCAATTTTTCAAGACAGTGTATAGCTTAATATCGATGTTTAATGTTATAGTTTTTGTTTTCTANCGCTCGGGGTGAAATCACAATATAAAGGCCCAGCCCATGTGTAAATGAGCACAACTCTATAGCTGCAATGAATTATTTTTTAATTCACAGTAACTTCTGCATTTTGTTATTTATTATATCTTTAGTGGTTTTAGTCTATGTAGCTGCTAGTGGTAAGTCTGGTATGTAGTTACATGTAATTAATAAATTTGTAGCTCCAAAGTGGCTTTTCTGGACCCATTTAATTTTTGGGGAATTACAATGTACATGACTCGGGATATGGTAACTGGTTACGGACAAAGCAATATTTATACGAGGCGATTATTCAAACTATTTTTTAAGTTTACTGGTACAATGGGATGTAAACTCAGGTTCACGTGTTGGAAGAAATGCCACGCTTCCTGCACGTTAAACAACCCTTGTAGCAATCTCTTTTTTGAGTGGTCCGTAGGTGATCTGCTACAAGGCTAAATTCACCGGCCCTTTCGACTTCACCCTGCTTTTCCAGCGGCAGTCAGAATTTCCCGTCCCATGGCAATTTCCATACCTCAAAGTAATTAATAATTGAACTCGTTCTCGTCTTGATATAGCTGAAATATTGCTGAGTAGACGTTAAACACTATTCAATCAAGCAATCAATCAGAATTTCCCATCCCATGACCCTTTCCATTACCAAAAGTGACTATTTTTTAACAAACTTGTTCTCGTCTTGATATAGCTGAAATATTGCTTAGTAGACGTTAAACAATATTCAATCAATCAAAAATGTATGTCAATATTGTCACTCAAATATTCTAAATGAACAGTAGGTAAACATTAAAGCTCTACATGATCATTTTTTTAAAGGCGGACTGCTCCCATACTAACTTTAGGATGAATTCAAATACATTCTAGCGATTATTAAAATATTTAATAACCTATCAACCAATCATCGAGACGGACAAAAAGGCCACTTATAATCATTCAATCAAGAAAGTTACGAAAGCCCCGGTGTGTGTATGTGTGCGTGTGTGTATAGGTTGGTTTTGTGGCTGTGTACTTTCTGTGGTGTGTGCCAGTAAAGGTCAATGTACCTTTGAAATCTATATTTTGGTTGTCTCGGCAGAGAATCTGATTTCATAAATATCCTCATTTCTAAGTAGTAGTATTTTTTCTCTATTTTATCATCTGACACATGTACACCGTCACCTTTATATGTTGTAATGCATGTACTGAACTGGTTTTCCCATTGGTAAAAGAATGTGTTCAGCGTAAATGCTGATTTTGTAATAATGCGTTTGCGGACACCCTGTTGCTTTCATTGCGGATGACCTGCGTGGCAGTATGCTGCAAAGAACAACCCTACTAACGCTATCTCTCTAACGGCACTCACAACATCGCCTGTGAATTTAGCAAAAATTTTGGGTATTGAAATCATTTTGATCTATATTATCCCCTTCTTTCTGCCGGTATTTCCTCTTTACCTGATCAAATCAGGTTATGAAGCAACGGCAGTAGAATACCGAACGAACAAAGCACAAGATTACACAAATCAGAGTCCAGAGACAAGGCAAAAGCAAGAACACCAAAAGACGGAAGACCAAAGACACCACATTATGAAGGTAATGAACAGAGAACAGGACAATTCCAATTCGCGAAATTTTACCAAAATCATACTCGCCTGCCCGAATTACCCTCTTTACCTTCAAGAGCAAATATAGGGTCCCTTTTGCTCTCCTAAACGTCGTTGAGTAATCTACTGATGAAAGAATGTCGTATCACTATTACATTACCACTGAAAGTACTGAAACAAAAAAAAAACACTTAATAGCACTGTCAACTACCACTTAAAAAGTTTCAAACAAGGGAAAGACGAATATGGATAGTTGTTCACACAAACTTTTTTTCTGTAAATTTTAAGTAGTCTCCACGGTATTATAATATCCCGACAATTTTCATCGAGGTTTCATACATGTAGAAAAATAACAAAATAGTTACTTAAAATTCAAAATCCCTTTAATTTAGATATTATAAGTTTCCAGAAGGTGAGCTAAACCACATATGCTTTAAATCCGTTGCTGGATTTACAGAACACAGCAATTATACAAGGGATATAATTTGATAAAATAATCCACACAGATATCGTTGATTTTATTAACAAATTAACATTTCAGTTTATCACTCTTATTTCAACGTTGACACCTATTTTTATACGCCCGTCTTTGACGGGAAGTATTATGGTATACCGGTGTCTGTCTTTCCGTCCGTCCACACGTCGCACTCTAACTAGAGAACGCTTTCATAAGAAAGTTTGCAGGATTGTTGGGTATGACGGAAGAAAGCTCCCTATCGTTTTATTTTGTCGTTGGATTTTTCGTTCCAAAATTATTTGACTTTGATTATTTAAAAAAAAACCCATAAAATTGCAATTTCCGTCCTCATGCCATGCTCTAACTGGAGAACGCAAAGATAATTTTTCGCGAAACTTTGCAGGATTGCTGTGTATAATGGAAGAAAGCTCCCTATGTTTTAATTTTGTTGATGGATATTTCATTCCAGAGATATGGGTCTTTGATTATTTCAAAAAAAGCATAAAATTGCAATTTCGATCACTTTTCTTGACACTTGGATTGCCTTTATTATCATGTTTGATCAGATGGAGTTCTCAATTTCAAGAATCATTTAATCAATTTGCTTTAAAGTGGGGACGGGCGTATCATGCGCTCTTGGCGCAGCTGTTTATTATCTTTGATACGAGTTTAAAATACATACAGCTCATTAAAATTATTGCAGTTGGAGTTAACATATGTGTTATGGTCTCATGTTCATTTACTCCATATCCTTTCGTGAAATATGTAAAGTATAAACAAAATCCTTAATGCATTTTTATACATTGTAGTTGCCTTCTTATATATATGTTTATAAAATCTTTAAATTTTTAATTTCAGTTTTTTGCGTTTAAATGGAATAAAAAAGATAACAGGAAACACCTACAATGGCCGAAAAACATAGCCACATGCCAGAAAGTATATAGGATTGTTTGATTGATTGAATATTGTTTAACGTCTACTCAGCAATATTTCAGCTATATCAAGACGAGAACAAGTTTGTTAATAAATAATCACTTTGGGGTATGGAAAGTGCAATGGGACGGAAAATTCTGACTGCCACTGGAAAAGTAGGGTGAAATCGTCAAGGGCGGGGAATTTAGCCTTGTAGCCGATCACCTACGGACCACCCCAAAAGAGCTTGCTACAAGGGTTCTTTAACGTGCAGGAAGCGTGGCGTTTCTTCCAACACGTGGACCTGAGTTTACATCCCATCCGAAAGATGGGTTGTGTATTTAT
>MJUU01067953.1:0-20760 GCA_002080025.1 Modiolus philippinarum | reverse complement strand
TGAAGTTTAGGTACCCAGTAGATGTAAGGGAGTTGATTGTTTTCATCATTAGCTTTTATGCCAAATGATGCTAACACTGAAGTGTGATTTTTTACAATCTCATCCCTCGATATTGTAGTAGGGGTATAAGTAGGGTTTCCAGATGAACTGTCGATGCCCATCTCCTTCACCAGGCAATCGAGATAGTGGTCCTTACACACAAACAGTATGTTGTTAGAAGCTTTGTCTGCAGGGACAATGACGTAATTTTCATGGAGGTTGGACAGAGTTCTTTCTACAAGGGGATCTTCAAATATACTGTGATTTCTGGATTTCATAACTGTTTTAAGGCGCCGGATGCGATTTACAATTAATGACTTTATAGACCTGATCCAGTCGGACAATGTCTCAACGTCCTCTTCTCTTTCTTTGTCCACTTCCTAGCATAGTCTTCAACTGATTCCATCAAAATCTTGAAGTTGTACATCCAGTTGGTGTGCTGGGGCTCACGAAATTTTGGACCTTTTGAGAAGATATCTCGTAGTTTGAGGTTGTCTACGATATCTAGGTCAAGTTATAACGTGTCCAACCGGATTATAATTGAAGTGGGAAGAGGAGCAAAGAAGCTTTTGATTTATCAAAAATATTGCATGAACATGGTACCTACTCATGGTATACTTAATGCACAAAGTGTTACAGAAGAAATTAATTTTGATTAATATTGTCTGATTGAATGTAATATTGTCTGATTGAATGTAATTCATACAAACAAACACTTAAATTGAAATAAAAAATTCAAAGTTCTGTAACTGAATATTATAAAAACCTGATAAGTGACAAAATTGTCAATTTAAATGAACAAAATAAAAAAAAATTCTTTATAAAACCCTAAATATTCATAATGAAAAAAAAACTGATTATTTATCTCATCCCAATAAGGAAAACAGAAAACTTATAACAAAATTTAGAGTGAGTGACCATGAGTTGTTAATAGAAACTGGTAGATTGATTGATTGATTGAATATTGTTTAACGTCTACTCAGCAATATCTCAGCTATATCAAGACGAGAACAAGTTTGTTGATAAATAATCACTTTGGGGTATGGAAGTGGCCATGGGACGGGAAATTCTGACTGCCACTGGAAAACATGTAGAGTCTTGGANAATGAGGAACATGTGCTATAAATCAATCTTGTAGAAAGCAACTTTTAGAATATTATATGAAAACTCAGCTAAATTTAATTCCCTGAATCGGTTTAAAAAGCTGACATTATACTTAATCCGTCAACCTCTAAACAAATTAAAACAGTCGTTTCTTTTTATGCAACAGTCATTAGAACTGAGAAGAGAAGACAAATAACTGTTTTAAAATGTAAACATTTATATAATTCTTACATGTATGTTCAATGTGATGTACTACAACCCGAAAGGATCATGAGTATTTGAAATAAAGTTTACTCAAATAAAATAATCTATATGACTCAGATAACAATTTACAATCAAACTTATATTTCAATATTAATAATAACAGTTAATATTTACAAAATGCTAAAATTCCAGTCTACCACACTTTACCAAAAGCAAATCTCCTTCTTTTGACCGTAACCCTGGCCACTATTTTCACATAGTCAATGTAACACATTAATATATAATTGTTATTTATGGATTATATGTTCTATTGTGCTGTACCTAATTAATATAATTAGTGAGAAAGGTGAGTGTGTGTGTATGTATGGGTGGACGAATGTGTCTGCGTGTGAAAGTATACATGATTTTGTTATTCCCGAAAGGGCCCTGTGATTAGGCCAATAAAGAATTTGAATTTTGAATTTGAATATAAAAATGATGTACACTAAATGTTAAAATTATTTTACCTGTATCTAGCTAACACAGTGTATTGAGCATGAAAAATATTTTACCTGGACACGTCTACGATTTTAGGAACAAAGGAAACGTTATTATTGACTGTTATTAGGTGATCGAAACAAGGAGATTTTAATTTATAAGTTTTTAGGTACTATAGAGCGTCACTATTCAATATGTTTATCACAGTACAAAAGGATTAACCTCGCAACCACACATTTAAGAATGAAACCATTGGAAGAAGGGGGGTGGCAGAGACCTTGAATGTGTTCCGGGTATTTGCATTTGTTTGTTACATGGTTTCGGTGAAATAAAGCAGTTGTTAACTGAGTTTGGACCAATTGTTGGCTTCAAGTTAAATTTACTGCTGAAGGGAAGAGAAACTTGGTTTGGCTGTTATCATGTATTCAAATGTACTGATAAGGGACCGACCATTTAACTTGAAAAGGGGGGGGGGGGGGGGGGGTTATGGNTTTTTTTCTAAAAAAATATTTTGGATCTGATTTTGTGAAAAAAATATTTTGGCTGCCAAAATGATGAAAAAAAATTTTCTGAATGAGGCTTTCTGACCAAAAAAATAATGTTAATTTTGAAAAAAATATTTTATTGATACGCATGCAAAAAACAATTAATTTGCTTCGCGCGAAGCGCGAAAAAATTTTTCTGTCCAGAAAAAAAAACATACCCCCCTTCAGGTTAAATGGTCGGTATTACCCTGTTAATGAAATGTCCCCTCTTTAATGAAAGTTAATAAACTGAATCGTTGAAAAAACGGCTTGTTTATAATAGTGATCTACACTGTTGGACTAGAGCAACGGATATTGTTGTATACGTAAAAAAAATGTCAATCCAGATCAATTATACATGTCTGACAATAAATAAAAGAAGGGAAACGAAGAATGTGTCAAAGAGACAATGACCCAAAGGGGGGTAATAATAACTCAAAGCCACTGAACAGTGAGAAAACCTCACACCCAACGGCAGGTCGGAGTCGGCCCCTGAATAAAGAGTAATCATGTTCAGCGAAATAAACATCATCCTAGACTCATAGACATGAAGTAAATTAACTAGAAAAAAGACAAGACACACAAAGGCTTAATAAATTTCCTGACTTAGGACAGGCGCATACCTGCTGCGGCGGGGTTAAACTAGTTTTATTTGGCCCAAAGCTTCCCCCTACAGCCATTGTGATAAATCAAAAAACAATCGTAACAACAGTAAAATTCAGTTGGCAACAGGGCTGAGTCAATTGTGAAAAATGAAACTGAAAAACTAAATATACGGACATAAACATGAAATCACAAGAGACTACTAGCAGTTAACCGACATGCCAGGTCCAGACCCATTACCAACAGTATGGATGTAAGATAAAGCAGCAAGGTAGTAGTTATTAATTGAAGAAGGAAGTCAGTGTTCATCAGGTGGTCCAAGTTCAGCTGCTGCATGACAGTCAAGAGTTGCGTATCGTATGATCGTGCTCAAGCTGCTCTCTTGAGCTGAATATTCCAAACTTTTACCCGGCACCTGAATCGGTTTTCAGGGGCTTCGGCTACAGAGCTGCCGGGCGCGTCCCCAGGTGGTGGATAGGGGAATGCCCTGTCTATGCGGGGTAGTCAGGTCATAATACGGAATGCCTGACCGCGAACCATTGTAGCCAAGCTGTGTGGAGAAACGCCCTCTGCTATATTTTTGAAAGTTTCCACTGTTACGTTATTTAATTTTATTTCATTCAACACAGCCACTTTTTTGTCAATCAATTCCTGGTACATGAATTGATCGCTTTCTATCTGGTTCCCTATACTACTGCTGCATCTTATCACACTGTCAATCCAGAAGGATTTTCCAGCATCGGAGTCCCCTTGCAAATACAAACAATTTTTCTTTGGTAATTTACTACCCAATATTGTCCACATATCAAAAATAAATGTTCCTATTTGGAGCCCCTGTTCATCACACCATTTTGCAAGTAGATCACCAGTTTCTTCTATTGTCATGTACCCCTTTTCAAATATTTTTTCATCTAAGTTTAACAGATCAGTGTATATGGTTGACAAGGAAGTAGTGCAACGTATTTCATCCAACGCTGCTCTAAGAATGTGGTTGTGCTGGGTGTTTCTGCATATACCACGGTATAATTGTATGTCCTCGGAGTTGTCTGATGCAAATATTTGTTGTGCCAAATTGCTTACATCTGATGTTTGATATTTCTCCATTAGACTTATGCAGTCTGTTACAAAGTCACTGAGTTTCTTTTTCTTTTTTGCTTGTTCCTCCGGCTTGGCCATGTCGGCCATTGTTATTGTTCTTTTCAGATCATTTGCAGGGGGTGGTGGCAACGTTAGCACCCTCTGTCTGACGAACTTTGATATGTCACAGTCCTTAGAAGGACTATCGTCATTCTTAAAACTATGTAAGCCTAGTGCTTTGTAAAGTACCTCGTTCTCTGTCGATGCTTCTTCAACACAGTCTTGTTCACTTTCATCTTGTTCTGTGTCTATGTCCTGTAATGTAATGTTGATTTCTTCTTGTCCCTGGCCGCCGTGCGCGGTCCCGGCTGAAGAATAGGCCCGCAGCATCCTCTGAGCTTGGAGTATGAGCCATCCTAACAGAGGACCCCGAGGGAACCCCGGGATATAGAAATATGACCCAGTATCTCCGGCTTGCGGGGTGTGACCCCTCCTAAACGGAGGCTGACCCCGAGGGTCCCGGGATATAGAAATAGGACCCATTCCGTGGTTGTGCGGGATTAATAAATACACAACCCATCTTTCGGATGGGATGTAAACTCAGGTCCACGTGTTGGAAGAAATGCCACGCTTCCTGCACGTTAAAGAACCCTTGTAGTAAGCTCTTTTTGGGGTGGTCCGTAGGTGATCGGCTACAAGGCTAATTTCCCCGCCCTTAACGATTTCACCCTACTTTTCCAGTGGCAGTCAGAATTTCCCGTCCCATGGCCATTTCCATACCCCAAAGTGATTATTTATCAACAAACTTGTTCTCGTCTTGATATAGCTGAAATATTGCTGAGTAGACGTTAAACAATATTCAATCAATCAATCAATCTTGTCCCTGGTGACTCTGCCAGAACTGACTTGCTGTTTCACACATGCCTAATATTTCACAGTTCAACCCCCCATGAAGTATTTGGGGGGCTTCATCATATATCTGTAGACGTTGTGTTCGTTTGTGTTTACTTTCAGAGATTTACATGTTATTCCTATGGATTTCATCTTTTCTACAGTTGTTCTCCACGGCTTGTAACGAGCCAAGTGCTATCCGAATGGATCACTGTAGTACACTATTCCATGTATGTGGGGTCCATTCACCTCACAATCACCATTTGGTATATGCAGAAACAAGGCCCCATCAACCTCGTTCATAAACTTTTTGAACTGATCATACGCCAGTTGCAAATTGCGGGGTGCTGCATCTCTCACTTCCTTGTCGGCCTGCCACTTTACTACACAATATTCAAGTCCTTCCTTTTTACTAAACCAATCTAATTTTTCAGTCATCACTTCTCCATTCTTAGCTCTTTGTATAGTACCACCCTCGATTTTGGCTTTGCGGGGGACTATCATCCCCGGAGAGATGTTGGTCTCGTCCCCTTGCAGGAGGATCATGAACATGTTCCTCGTCTTCTTCGATGTCAATTGGAACATCGAGGTTGCCATCTTGATCTGGTGTTGCTCTTCTTCCGTGTGGTTTACTTCTTAATGAACTGCCAATGCTTGTTGGTCTTGCTACAAAAGAATCAATGTGTTTTTTCATTCCTGTGTCTATTACAGTTCGTTTTCTTTTTCCTACTACTAATCCCCTAGTTTCATAGTTATATACGCTGTCGTGAAATGTGCCGTTATAATAGTACGACATTGTACCTGTTCCTGAATGTTTTTTCGCTTCTTGTGCTACGATTTGTGATATATTTTGTTCAATTTTTTCGCTGTTTCTTCGTCTTTTTGGTCCATTCTTAGAGATAGTAATGTACTCGCCGCTGTTACTTTTTTGTCTATTTCCTTAATCATTGCGTCGTCACCGAGTGTTGATGTTGTCGTTGCTACATGTGTAGTCCCCCCTTCTGTTGCCTTTCTTTCTAACTGCGCTATTCTCGCGGTATCTTCGGATGCTTTACGTTTAAGATCAGCTATCGTTGATGTTTGTGTGTTTACTAGCGTTTCTAATGCTGTTATTTTAGCTGCTACGTCTCCTAATTTTGTTGCTTGTGATGTAAATAATTTTGTGTAATTTTTGTCTTCTATCGGAAGTACCCATATGTACCATCTACTCCATTCATTCCAACTTAAACCGATTCCCGACATTTTTATGTTCATTTTTTGTCCCGGTCTCAGTACTACTTGTACGTCGCAAATGGGGTATACATGTCCGTCTTCTGTTATCATATGTTCGGTGCTTGTATATAATTCTCTGTAATCTCCGTGGTTCGCATTGTATGGGTTACCTGCCTGGTTTTTAACTCCCCTCCCGATTGCTGGGTCATAATTAACTAAACCATCGCTCCAGAATTGGTGATAATGGTAGTATCCCTCTTTATCCCGAAACGGGTGGTCCCTATCATTTGTATATCTCCTATCTGAGAGTTTGTAGTATGATACGGGGGTAAATCCAACCTTTACAACAAACCCGTCCCGTAAGTATTTATTCCATAATGGCCCAGGTACATCTACTGGCAATGTTGCTAAAGTTCTCATTTTAGAATGGGCCGGGCTATTCCATAAGGAATATTCACCTAGACAGTTTACTAACGGTATTGATTTGTCGTTCTTAAAATCGTCATAGTTTACATTTCTTCCCTTTAGGCCGACCTTAAAATTATGTTTGATTGCCGTTCCCCGACTGTACTTTAAGATTGATGGGTCGGTAGGTAGGGAAACAATTTTATTTTATCATCTTTGATGAATGTTTATCCGGCAATGACTCGGAGATAGATAAGTTTTTTAATCAAAATTAGTGCAATTACAAGAACAATGTCTGGCAAAGCGGATATTTTCAATATTGAAAAAGAAAATTAAATCTTTGGTGTATACTAAGAACTATATAAAATCTGCTGTTTGTGAATTCACCAAGGCAACCAGTTGAAAATGGAGGTAAGGGTAGGGACGGGAGATTTACATGTAGATTGATGAATTTGAAGCATAATACGAAATAAAGGTTTAATGTAGATGAGACAGCCGGGTCAGCTATTTGAAAATGGAAATGGGTAGGGACAGGATATTCACATTTGAATGACCTTACGATACATCGGTATTTGAACGAATACCGAAGCAAGAATGAGGAGAGGGAAAATTCCAAAATCATAAATCCAAAATCACGGCAATTCACAGCAACATGAATGAGACAGTATGACAAAGACACAACAAACAAACAAAAATGAACAAAAACACCAAAACTAAAGCAGTGTGAACCCCTATAAAAACTGAGGTATCATCAAGTGCTGCAGAAGGGTAAGCATAATCTGCTCCACGCGTGGCACCCGTCACACTGCCAGTGAAAAGTCCGTGGACAAGGGTAGGGACAGGATATTTAAATTGGAATGATGAACTTAAGATCTCGTAGGGATTATCTGCGACATATATGTATTGTCTCCAAAACGTACTTGAGTAATCAAAGTCAAGTGTTATAGATACGATTAAATATTTACAATTTTAAATTGGGAAAAGACCACCAGGGCAACGAGTTGAAAATGGATAAATGGGTTGGGGCAAGAGAATAACATTTAGATTGATGAATTTGAAAAAATACTATTTGAAGCCTAACCGAGAAATAAAAATAAAGGTATAGGACAGATGGGACAGCCGGGTCAGCAATTTCAAAAGGGAAATGGGTAGGGGCAGGATATTTACATAGGAATTATGAACTTAAGCTCTCGTATGGTATTATCTGAAATATATATATATATATATCGTCTCCTGCTCTTACTGGAGAAATCGAAGTCCGGTCCTATAGATATTTAAACAGTATTCACAAATTAAAAATCTAACGGGGAAGGGACCCTTGGGACAAAGATGAAAATGGATAAATGGGTAGGGGAGGGATATTTACATTGATGAATTTGAAAAAATACTATCTGAAGCATAATCGAGAAATAAAGGTATAAGGTAGATGAGACAGCCGGGGCACTTATTTCAAAATGGAGAAATGTGTACGAACTTTAAAGCTCTCCTGTGAATTATCTGAAACATATATTGTCTCCATCTCTTACTGGAGTAATCCAAGTCCGGTGTTATAGATAATCAAACAAATATTTATAAATTAAGAGTCTAGTAGGGAATATACTCCTGGGGCAACGATGAAAATGGATAACTGGGTAGGGGCAGGATATTTACATTTGGAAGGACGAACTAAAGATCTCTGGAGGGTTTAATACTTTGAAACATATATATTTCCACCACTCGCTGGGTTAATTAAGGAGACGCGTCCAGTTTTGATGTATACTACAATTTAAACAGTATCTACTAAATCAGAATTATTCATGTTAAAATATAATCTAAGATTGGCAAAATTGTGTTTGCCTTAACAGGGAATCACCGTCCTCAAATTTTATTATTAGATAATTATATCTTTATGGTATGGTCTACTGTGTTTTAAATGTGCATCTGTTTAATAATTAAGATATTTTACTAGGATACGAAAATGTACGTGCTAAATATTATTTTGGAAGTCAATGTAAGGAAATATGGTCATCAATGTCCCCGAAATGTAAAACCCGTGTCACGATATCACCGTTCCCCAGTCAACTTATTTATTGAAAGGTTTTTTTGCTGAAATTGAGATGTCATTTGGATTCACAGTAATTTTTTTGTGAAAAATATTGTTTGGAAGTTATTATTGTACAATGTGATCTTTATGTGTAACCCTTACCACAATTTCGATACCAAAATCTGATATATTATGTAATCTTTTCTTGGCACATTTATGGTATACGCATTACCAAGAATTTTTATTCCAATGCAAATCCTTGATGTTCATTAATCTTGAAAATTATACACTTATTTAAATATCGTTTCACATGACTTTTGAGATTTCGCTGGGTCAACCGGTAAGCGTTGGGTCGCATAGGAAGGTCAACAGGGGAACAAGAAATTTCGATATAACATAACAGATACACCTGGGTCACGTACTATCTAGGGTGGTAATTGTATATTGTGTAATTAAAAGCTTCGAAGTTGAGCTTCACAGTTGATTGAAATTTAAATAAAATAAAAGTGGATGAGCTGGAGTTAAACGTCCATTGAGCAGTATTTCAGCTATATTAAGACGAAAACAATTCAATCGATTCAAAACCATTTTCAATAAAAGAAGAAAGAAATACAGGTGTCAGGAACATCCAGGGCAACCAATTTTATAAAAGAAGAAAGAAATAAAAGTGTCAGGAACATCCAGGGCAATGAATTTTGATTGCGATTGGAAAAGGGGGAAATGGGTAGGGGCAGGAAATTTAGCCTTCTATACGCCACCCAATCCGTTTCCTTTCCCTAGAAATATATAAAAGGGGTTTTAATGCTACACGGAGACTGGCTTGTCCTTTCTGCACATAGATTGGCTATAATGGTTATAGGTCAGGCTTTCCGTATTATGACATGACTACCCTGCAGAGGTAGGCCATTCCACTCAGCCCCAATTGGTGACGCGCCGGGCAGCTCTGTAGCCGGAGCTCCTGAAAACAATCTGAAAATTGAAGTTAGATAAAATAAACAATAAAATCAATAGCTTTCATTATATCTAATTTATTGTATTTCCCGATTTGTTAAAGAATTTTTTTTATGAGATCTAAAAAACATAAACAATATTTTGTCAGATTTGGGTTTGAGAATTTCCTGGTCCTGTTGCATATTTTGGACACTTAAATATCATATTTATCCTATAAAAACTAGTCTGTGAAGTTTGCCTTGTCAGATCGATTTATCTATCTTTTAATACATTCTCCCGTGTAATAATTGCTCATTTTAAATCCGTCATGTCTTGTTCACCATCAAAGCGTACCTTACGTTTTAGAATGAGCGGACCGTACCTTAAATGAGTTAAGAACTCGTCCTTGGCTGCAAACATGTCAACAATAATCGCACGTGGTTTCCATAAATTGGTATCATGAACGCTTGACACGCAAGTACTGTTACCGCAAATATCGAGCCTACACTTGATGCAAATCTTTTTACGTCGGAACATAAATGACTCTGATGTTCCGGACCCGGAACGAAATATTAAAAAAAAATATCATAATTTTCGAAGCAATCAAATTTTGCCAGTCGGGACAATTTTTGAGGGTACAGCAAACAAACAATATTTTAATTTAGGCCTTACCGGTAAAGGTCTGTCATTGTTTCTTATTGCTCCTACGTCGTTATAGTTAATATCATGAGTACGGAATGTGTATAGCATTCCGTCATTGTTATTTGTGAACCATTTTGGTTGCGTATGTTGATTTACTATCTTCAATTGTGATTTGTCCAAGAATTGTTCAACAGTTATATAGTTTGGTGTTTGATCACTTATTTCTTGTAATAGTTCACATCTATACGCGTATGGATACGGAATATGCGGTTCACTTATTGGAGCTGCATTTATGTTGTTTGTATCTTTGAATGTTTCGGATGTTTGATATTGATATTTGTTGATTGTGTCTGTCCAATCAGTGTTGATTATACGTTCATTGTATGATGACACAGACATCTGTAATGAAAATAATTAAACTTACTTCTTATAAGTTCCTTCGGAAATACTGCAGTTTTCCATTCATATATATGTCTGTCGTATTGTTGTGCGTATTTGTTTTGTGTTCTTCCCAGATTTCTCCATCTTGTTCCTTTGATTGGTGCATATGATCTGGGATCATGCAAATTCAAGGTATTGATTGTACGTTTCTTAGTGTGGAAGAACGTGATTTCCAAAAAATAGTCTACTATTATCATTGCTGTTAAATTTATAGGTCCTTCCACACCTTGAATCGGCCGTACTCGTAACCCTACTACAGGTGGCTCATTACAATCGGCATTGTTGAAAGTTCCATGTTTAAATTCAACGTCCCCCAGTCTCCCGTGGTCAATATATGTAACCCAATTTTGTTGTAGATCACCCCTATCTGTTGATATAGTTGCTGTTTTGTCTCGTACAGTACCCCTTCTTGGATGTACTCCTAATTGGTAATAATGTGACGGGGGACTATATTCATGTTCAAAGGTCCCCCCTCTGCTATCATGGTGATGTCTTCATCTCCATGTAATGTACTAACATCCCATGGTTCTACTGTTTCTGTTCCTAAGGTATTCTTATATTCATCACCCAGATCGAAATACATGCGTTTTAACATACCTTCATCTTGTGTACTTGGTTCTAATTTTTCCATATTTTGATTTACGGAGAAGGCCCCCTTTACCCCATCTTCAAACACATTCTGTGTCCATTCTAAATTACTGTCTCGGAATAGCCATAAATCTGGCTTTTGGGTAAATTGTGTTACTAGATCCGTTGTTCCGGAGATCGATTTTGTTTGTGTAATTAATGGCATATAGTCCTGTATTTTAAACCCTACTTTTCGAACTATGAAACCCCTAGATCCTACTGTATTTTCATACCAGTCTTTACCAGTTACGGAAGAGTATAAACTATCATAGGGTACTCTTTGCCAGCCATCGTCTAGAATATATCTGTTTTTTTTGAACCGGAGCACCTGCTAACATATCCCCATCTTTGAATCCTTGTGGCATAGCTTCATAGAGTCCCTTTTTATCCATATTATTAGAGACATAATGTATAAATCTTCTACTAAATGTTTTCGTGTGACTTGTCTTATCGGCACTCGACCAACCCCCCCTCCGGATAGTCTCATTTGTTGTGATTCCTTCGCTTGATCTACTAATGTTCCCGGAGCTGGTGGGGGAATTGATTTTGTGGGCAATGGATTTGAATCCGACCATTTTTGCTGTTGAACCATAATAGTAATGAGCCTACCTTAAGTCTGTATATTACTATTCCTTATAGTAATACAGGGAGAGATCTTTACTCTTCTATAACTTTTCTCTAAATGATTGTGTTTCTGGTGCCCGCCTATTTATACCACTTTTCGATTTACCTGGATGATTTTACCTTTGACCAATCACAGCCATCGTCTCATTTGTGGGCGTTGATGTAATTTGAGACTAACCAATCAGCGTAGAGGGCGGAGTTTGTGGTTACCCCCCGCATCGCCACTGTTACCACGTGGGATTCCTAACATTCTTTCTTTTGTTCTTAAAATTCCTTTCCTTTTGTTCTATGTCTATTTTTAGAATGGAATGTGGGCCCCCCACAGGGGCACCCCTTATTGAGCCCCCCGTTCGGCACCTCTCGGACTTATTCTATCCCGAGGCACCCCGAATGGAGGCACCTTTCGGAACCCCTTTGGAGAGGACACTCAAGTTATAGGCTAGTGCCGGTGTCTTCCGTTAGGGTTAGGGTTAGGGTTGCTAACCCCATGGGGTTAGCATATAGTTACACTGTTGGGGAAGGCGCTGCGTGCAGTATAAAGACCCCTTCTATATTTCTCTCGTCCCCAGGTGGTGGATAGGGGAACGCCCTGTCTTTGCGGGGTAGTCAGGTCATAATACGGAAAGCCTGACCGCGAACCATTGTAGCCAAACTGTGTGGAGAAACGCCACGCTCCATGCAGTATAAAGACCCCTTCTATATTTCTCTAAAGAGCAGACGCACTGGGTGTCGTATAGAAGGCTAAATTTCCTGCCCCTACCCATTTCTCCACTTTTCCAGTGGCAATCAAAAGTCGTTGCCTCGGTTGTCCCTTCCACCTTTATTTCTTTCTTCTTTAACTTACAATTTGTTTTTAATTGATTAACTTGTTCTCGTCCTGATATAGCTGAAATATTGCTCATTGGACGTTAAACTCTAACTAATCAATCAATCAATCTATATTTCTCAAAAGAGAGCAGACGCACTGGGTGTCGTATGGAAGGCTAAATTTCCTGCCCCTACCCATTTCTCCAATTTTCCAGTGGCAGTCAAAAGTCGTTGCCCAGGTTGTCCCTTCCACCTTTATTTCTTCTGATACTTTCAATTTTTTGAATTGATTAACTTGTTCTCGTCCTGATATAGCTGAAATATTGCTTATTGGACGTTAAACTCTAACTAATCAATCAATCAATCCAAACTTTTACTTGAAGTTTTGTAATTTCTTTGTACACACAAATGTCATCTCCCTGCAAATTAAACTGAGCTTTGGTATTAGATACCAGTCTTCCTGCTGGGGCTATTTAAACAGCTTCTGTTTTTTTTTTTAGAAATTGTTCATGCCCATAGTATTGCATTCGTCACATACAAAAGACAAGTGATTTCAAATAGCTTTTCCGTATTAAATCTTATAAGGTTTCTCAGTATTGGTTTTTTTTTCACTTTTGAGTAAGATAAGGTTACTCGGTATTGTTTTTTTTTTTTCTTTTTTGGGTAAGATCGTATAATCATCCAGAACGATGCTTTGTGTAGAGTTGTTGGGTCAAAATCACTTGATACAGAATATCAATATTTGTTTGTTACATGGTTTCTAACACCATGTTTCATGATTTGGAAGATTTAAAATAATTACCAGAATTCTTAATCTGGGATGGATTCTTTTTAATTGTCAAATACAGCAACAACGAAATGATGACATCATTTTATTGTATGTTAATAAGAAGTCCTTCAACGGTACAATAAGTAACGTAATTTAAATAAATAAATATTCTTTATTTCAAGAAGGTAATACAGTTAACAATAGTTGCTAATCTCTCCCCTTGCCTTCAAATGTAAAAGCATGTAGAACAAATAAAACAATATTAAAAATACAAACAAACATATTCATATATTTATACAAAGTACAGGTATGTAACACATACAGCTCTGTTTTGGGAATGTCACGACTAAGCTGCAGATTGTTGAAGTGTCAGAAGATAATCAGATACTTTCTTTTTGAAAACATATAGTTTTTTTTATATCTTTTATATCAATAGGTAATGAACTCCATAGAACAGTACCAGGATACTGAAAAGTGTTTTTGAAATAATCAGAGTTTGGTCTTGGGACATGTAAACAGTTTAATACTGCAGATGTAAGAGAGTGACCATGTACTTGAGATACACTATTAAACTTAATGGAAAGATAATCTGGGACCATATTATATATACATTTGAAAACAATTATTTCTTGAAAGTATTTTATTCTGGTAAAAATGGTCATTCTTATTTTTCAAACATTAATTTAGACGGTGTTTCAAAGGGGACTTAGTATAATTCTTGAAGCTCGCTTTTGGAGTTTATAAATTTTCTCTAGATTACATTGTGAAGTTGTGCCCCAAACAGTACAACAATAGTCAATGATCGGTAGTATGTAACTATTATAGAAAAGATAAAGACATATGAAAGGCAAATATGATCTAAGTCTGTTTAACAAAAATAATCGGCTTGAAATGGTTTAACCTATTTCATCAATTTGTTTTGACCAGGTTAAATTCTTATTAATATGTATTCCAAGTACCTTTTCATTTTCACCATTTTGAAGATTTCCATATTCATCTATAAAGACAGTTAATTTATCACTACGATTTCGCACTTTTCTGTCAGATCCAACAAGCATACACTTTGTTTTATTGAAGTTAATTGTCATGTCATTTCTGTAGCACCACTTTTTAATGTTTTTAAAATCATTGTTCAGGTCCAAATTTAGAGTAATACTAGAGTCGGATAATTTGTGCAATGTAGTGTCATGCTTAAAGCTCAGAGAGGGTGGCGTTTAATACCAAAGGTAAATCATTTATGTAAACAATAAAAAGCACAGGGCCAAGTATCGAACCATGTGGAACTATAAACTTGACACTTTTAAATTCAGATTCAGATGTTGCAATTTTTACTTTCTGTCTATGACTCGAACCATTTAAGTGAATGGTCATTGCATTTATATAGAAAAATTTATAGAAAATATTTATAGAAAAAAAAAACACATCTTACATAAAAATAAAGAGATTCTCCCTTCTTATCCTTCTTCTTCATCATCCACCGCGCCTCTATATTTTAGAATGGTAGGCGCGGTGGAGCCTGCTGGAGCAGTTGCTGTATTGTCTGTAGATCTGTAAAATAAAAAACAAGTTTTTGTTTTTGGTATACCATGTTTTTTTAAACACACACACATATAATATATACCAAATGTAACTTGAAATCGATCACTGAAATGTATCTCTTCATATAAAGATTTTCCCCCCTTTTTTTGGTTGGTTGCAAAATCCACAACTGGTTGTGCATAGTCTTGTTATTACGTATCCGCTGAAGAAATGTACTGCTATCATATTTTCAAAATTTTAGCATTTTTGTAATGTCGACTTGGTTTAATCGTCTAGTACAAGCTTTGTTAGATTGGTTCATGGCTCATTCGACTTTTTTTTACCCCCGAAACACCGGTGCAATAATGACGGTGGGGGTGAACCTTTTTTGCTGTTTAAGATGAAGAACAATAACAATAATATATTTAAAAAAAATGGCGTCTCGAGCACTTTAAAAAAATGACTGACCCAAAAATCATTTGGATTTTACTTACCAATACCTTCATCTTTTCATGAAAGAGGAAATGTCTTCCTTCCACCGAAACGTCGAAATATAGTGCCTGAACTGGTCCACCCTGTGAGGAGCCTTCGAAATTGGAAGCTCCGGGAAGAAATCCTTCAACCAAAAATCAAACCCTCGGAGCTATTTGTGGACCTCATCCAGGCACTTTTGGTGTTTTTGTCTCGGCAAGTCCAACAATTCCTCAAGGACTTCCGCCATCATGCCTCGTACCATTTTCTTGTATATTAGATCTTTCATCTCTTTTGGGAGAGCATCCCAGTAGCTCTCACAAATGTGGCTGGAGGACATGTTGGCTGTAAAAAAAAATATATATATATATTTTTGAAGATGTTAGTAATGTGGCTCGATGAAATTATACCACTCATGCTTAAGAAGTTTTTGTTTAAGGAAAACATATAATGACAAGGATGCTCACATTTTTGCAGCGACTTGTATGATTACGGACAGAATTCGAGTATTGTTTAAGCCTTTATCGTGTTTTATTAATAGGACATCAGTTTTTTTAGAAAATTACATTTATATGCATTTCATTTGCTAAATCAAGAAATAATCTATATATATGCAGCATTCTTAAGAAAACTGCCTTTATTCTGAATGGTCAAGCAGATAGAAATACGTCCCTTTCCAAAAATTTGACTGGTTTCAAAACCTAGACGGCACTTTTAAAATAATAATGTATGAAAGGAGTACATGGTTACATGAATTTCTATTTATGATACATATTCTAAAATTTTTGTTTATACCCAACAAAAACAAGCAATTTGTAGAAATGGAATACACAGTATCTGCAATGAAAAAAAGAAAGAAAACAAAAGAAAAAGATGGCTCATAAAACAAATTTGATTGTGTCTTAGAAAAATTGAATCTAAAAAACACGGATATGGTTTACTTTGCTTGGCAAATCTTTCGAATGAAATATAAGTCACCGTAAATAGGATACATTTCACTTGTTTTTAAATAATTCTTAATTACAATATTTACATTTTGAATATTGCAGAGAGGAAGAGTTTTCTCACATTCTTAAGACTATATTCAACTACAAATATTATTAACAAAGAAAAAGAAAAACAAATAAATATAATTGGGGACACACATCGCACTGTCCAAATTGTGGTGTGTCCCCACCAGATAAAGTTATGCACTGACCCACCCACTCATGTACTCTAATCTCTTTCACATACTTATTCCCCTTGCAATATACTTGTGATATATGTTACTAGTTCGAGCAAATATCTGCCAAGAAACTGTTTTATTTGGTTTGCTAGACAATGAAGAAACAAATTATGTCAAAAATTTAATATATTTGCTATGCAAATTCTACATATATAGGACAACGCTGTCCAGAAACCAGATTAATATTTGGTGGGCTTAAAAACTATTTAATGCAAATCGTTTAATAGAAAAAAAAACATCTTTTCTAAATTTATTGGAAGTATTACTTTTGTTTTGTTTTTTTTCAAAAATCCACTCAGCTAACCATAATTTTTTGTCTTATTACATGCCTAAAATATATGCTCAATTGTTTCAACTTGAAATGAACAAAAGCCGCATTTATCACTTGATATTATATTTATTTTAAACAAAAAATCATTTGTTCCTAAAATTCTGTGGATTATTCTATACTGTAACCATTGCAATTTAGAGCTTTTTGTTGTCTTGAATGGTAAAGTATGTTTATGCTTCCAGTTATGATTTTTATTTTATATTTCATACCGTTGTTTTTCACAATTAGGGTTGATAATGTGACTGATTAACACATCAAACATATCTTTTGATCCTTTAGGAGACTTTAAAAATATGCTTACATTATTTGGTAACAGGGGACCACGTATTTTTTTCCTAATCATTTTCTGAAAGATTCAGTGTTTTTAAATATTTTTTATCACTGAAAGTATACCTTGGTGATGTAGGAAATTTGTTTTAATTCGGTACTTCTCTCTTGAAATTTACCAAATGTCATTAAATTCTCCAGTTTCATTAATTAATTCATTTATTAGCCAAATACCTTCATTTGACCATTTCTTGTACCATACATCTTGATTACCTATCTGAATTTGTTTATGTTTCCAAATAGTAGTTAGTGCCACATAACTTTTATTTGTAAAAGTCTCCTATCATTCCAAGCGATGAACACCTCATCCCAGAATGGATTTTTAAGTTTCTGTTCATTTCAAGTTGAAACAATTGAGCATATATTTTGAGCATGTGATAAGACAAACCAATTATGGTTAGATTTAACTAAGTGGAACTTTTGAAAATACAGAAGTAATACTCCCAATAAATTTAGAAACTGTTTTATTTGGTTTGCTTTACAATCAAGAAATACATTTTGTCAAAAATTCAATATATTTGTTATGCAAATTCTGCATATATAGGACAACACTGTCCAGAAACCAGATTGCTGGGCTTAAAAACTAGGCAAATCTTTTAATAGAAAAAAAACGCATCTTTTATAAAAATAAAGAGATTCTCCCTTCTTATCCTTCTTCTTCATCATCCACCGCGCATCTATTTATAATGGTAGGCGCGGTGGAGCCCGCTGGAGCAGGTGCTGTACGGTCTGTAGATCTGTAAAATAAAAAAAGTTTTTTTTGAAGATGAAAGAAATGTGGCTCGATGAAATTATACCACTCATGCTCAAGGAGTTTTTGTTTAAGGAAAAAAATATAATTACAAGGATGCTCCCATTTTTGTAGTGACTTGTATGATTACGGACAGAATTCGAGTATTGTTTAACCGTTTATCGTGTTTTATTAATTGAACATCAGTTTTTTTTTTAGAAAATCACATTTATATGCATTTCATTTGCTAAATCCGCCGTGCGCGGTCCCGGCTTATGAATAGGCCCGCAGCATCCTCTGAGCTTGGAGTATGAGTCGTCCTAACAGAGGACCCCGAGGGAACCCCGGGATATAGAAATAGGACCTAGTATCTCCGGCTTGCGGGGTGTGACCCCTCCTAAACGGAGGCTGACCCCGAGGGTCCCGGGATATAGAAATAGGACCCATTCCGTGGTTGTGCGGGATTAATAAATACACAACCCATCTTTCGGATGGGATGTAAACTCAGGTCCACGTGTTGGAAGAAATGCCACGCTTCCTGCACGTTAAAGAACCCTTGTAGCAAGCTCTTTTTGGGGTGGTCCGTAGGTGATCGGCTACAAGGCTAAATTCCCCGCCCTTGACGATTTCACCCTACTTTTCCAGTGGCAGTCAGAATTTCCCGTCCCATGGCCCTTTCCATACCCCAAAGTGATTATTTATTAACAAACTTGTTCTCGTCTTGATATAGCTGAAATATTGCTGAGTAGACGTTAAACAATAATCAATCAATCATTTGCTAAATCAAGAAATAATCTGTATATATGCAGCATTCTTAAGAAAACTGCCTTTATTAGCAGATAGAAATACGTCCCTTTCCAAAAATTTGACTGGTTTCAAAACCTAGACGGCACTTTAAAATAATAATGTATGAAAGGAGTACATGGTTACATGAATTTCTATTTATGATACATATTCTAAAATTTTTGTTTATACCCAACAAAAACAAGTAATTTGTAGAAATTAAATACACAGTATCTGCAATGAAAAAAAAAGAAAGATAACAAATAAGAAAAAGATGGCTCATAAAACAAATTTGATTGTGTCTTAGAAAAATTGAATCTAAAAAACACGGATATGGTTTACTTTGCTCGTCAAATCTTTCGAATGAAATATAAGTCACCGAAAATAGGATACATTTCACTTGTTTTTAAATAATTCTTAGTTACAATATTTACATTTTGAATATTGCAGAGAGGAAGAGTTTTCTCACATTCTTAAGACTACATTCAACTATAAATATTATTAACAATTAGAAAGAAAAACAAATTATAATAATTGGGGACACACATCGCACTGTCCAAATTGTGGTGTGTCCCCACCAGATAAAGTTATGCACTGACCCACCCACTCATGTACGCTAATCTCTTTCACACAGTCATTCCCCTTGCAATATACTTTTGATATATGTTACTAGTTCGAGCAAATATCTGCCAAGAAACTGTTTTATTTGGTTTGGTAGACAATCAAGAAACAAATTATGTCAAAAATTTAATATATTTGGTATGCAAATTCTACATATATAGGACAATGCTGTCCAGAAACCAGATTAATATTTGCCGGGCTTAAAACTATTTAAGGGGGTAGACCTGGGGTAGGAGGAGATAACTCCGTTTTTAACCTTTTTTATTACTTACACGAACAAATAGAATCATTGCAGTAGGTATGATCAAAATTTTTAAATTGTAAATTTTTTTCCACACAGTAAATAAATATTCACTATGTCGTGAAAACAATTACCTAACATCCAGTTATATATAATGAGCGTATTTTACTCCACATTTTTGCAATGCTGTCCAAAGATAATGAAAATATGTAAAAGTCAGATTTCTTCCAAGGGAGGTAATTTATAGCTTAGATTCAGCAATTTTATTGATTTTTACCCACTTTATTGTAAATAAGAAAAAATGGGACGGTAGAATTTTCTAAAATTTTAATATATTTTACTAATACTTGTATTCTTTCTATTCTCCCGCCGTGCGCGGTCCCGGCTGAAGAATAGGCCCGCAGCATCCTCTGAGCTTGGAGTATGAGCCATCCTAACAGAGGACCCCGAGGGAACCCCGGGATATAGAAATAGGACCCAGTATCTCCGGCTTGCGGGGTGAGACCCCTCCTAAACGGAGGCTGACCCCGAGGATCCCGGGATATAGAAATAGGACCCATTCCGTGGTTGTGCGGGATTAATAAATACACAACCCATCTTTCGGATGGGATGTAAACTCAGGTCCACGTGTTGGAAGAAAAGCCACGCTTCCTGCACGTTAAAGAACCCTTGTAGCAAGCTCTTTTTGGGGTGGTCCGTAGGTGATCGGCTACAAGGCTAAATTCCCCGCCCTTGACGATTTCACCCTACTTTTCCAGTGGCAGTCAGAATTTCCCGTCCCATGGCCATTTCCATACCCCAAAGTGATTATTTATCAACAAACTTGTTCTGGTCTTGATATAGCTGAAATATTGCTGAGTAGACGTTAAACAATATTCAATCAATCAATCAATCTTTCTAATCTCAGTTTTTGATGAAAATTAAACGACAGAATTTTTTACAAGAAGTGTTTAATAGTGATCAAAATAGAGTAAAAATTTTAGTCTATACTGTTCAGAACACCCATGTACTTCAGTTCAATTAGTTAAATTTACTATCATTATTGATGCTTACTTTCACACGTGTCTCCGCCGTGCGCGGTCCCGGCTGATGAATAGGCCCGCAGCATCCTCTG